>PVKS010002761.1:0-113348 GCA_004027875.1 Aplodontia rufa
TAAACTTTGATAACCAGGGGTAATGCTAACACATAGATAAGCTACTATGGGTTTCATCTATTGCAGTTTCCCCCAGAAGAACTCATGTGTTAAATGGGTATCTAGTGTAGGAATAACATCGGCTTCTGGAATGGTTCCCCCATCTTCCCCATCACCAGACTCCACGCTGCCTTAATTTCAAAACTACCTGCTCCTTGGCTTCTCACTCTGAAGAAAATAAACAAACACCTTTAAAGTATAACACAAAAATTAGCAATTATATTTTTCCATACATAAAGATAAATGCTTTCATAACTAATCCACAAAAAAAATGAACAGACAGCAGGAAAACAAATATGAGCAGAAGCACTGCCTTAGGTGATGGGCAAAGAGTTTCCAAAGCAAAGCATTCTCTCACTCTTGTCCTGGTTAAAACCTGTTTGTCTGGAGATTGGCTCAGCTGCTCTAGTTCCAGCTTCCCAGCCTTCCAAGGTGCTGACGTGACCTTGGTTGTCTCTTTGCTGGAGCTGGATCCAACTAACAAAATCCAACACATGCAGGCACTTGTTTCTCCATCACCCAGTGCCTTCAAGGGCAGCAGAGAGCCAAGCAGTCATTACCTCTTCTACTTTTGCCCTTGATAATTTTTATCATTAATCTGTAAATACTGCCCAAAGATGATCAGACAGATGGACACCAATATCAGCATTTGAACTGACCAAACATATATCCAATGAAATATTAGCTAAATTACAGAAATTTACAAAACGATAACCTCTAGAGAAGGGATTGAGTTTACCATACACCGGAAGAGTGGCCTGTCTTCCTGCCATCTGTCTGACACTCTTTCCTTCCTTCCTTTCTTCCCTCTTTTCCTTCCCTTCCATTTGCAGATAAGTGAAGGGATTAGAGGGAAAAAATCTTAATTACTACTAGAGGCAAATATCAAGTTTCCAGAAAATTGAACATCTATGTCCACAGAAAGAGTGGGGATCCTATTCAAAAACTACATCTCTTCTGCTTTTTGGGAAAATAGACTCCACTTAGAGCTTTATCAACTATAACTTGAACACCTCTTTAAAATTTTGCATTTATCAATAATTTGTAGTAACAGATATGAGGTCAAGATAACATGTATGATGAAGAAGCCTCACCTTAGTCTCTTGTACCAACTTAACACCATGGATTTGCAAATGCCTGAGCTTCCCTCTTCTAATTCCTAATTTACAGCATGATACATATGAAAATATTAAAATCTATTCAGACAATAAAACACTGAATAATCCCTTTTCTCTTATTACTGAAAAAATTATGTAGATTTATAAACACCATCTCCTATCCTAATATACAAAAGAAAAACCAGGATGATACACAGAATTCTGTAAGAATCCTAGTTCTTAACTTGGCCACATAGCTAGAAAAGGTTACTTCTTCTCTGAACTCTCCAGTTTTCCCATCTGGAAAATGAAGATGCTACCTATTAGGATGGCTGCCAAAATACTGAAGGTAATCACAAATGTTCACACAAGGTTGAAATATACTAGACACTCAACTGGATTCCTAGGAAAGAGGCTCTTCTGTCATTCTCCATTTCAAGGATATGTTCTTATAAATCTACAAACCACTATGAAATCTTTTAAATTTTAAATCATGAAATTTCTAAGATCCTATATTATGATTAAGCAATGAAAATAACAATCAGTATGAGTGTGGGACAACAGGCATTCACTTACATATTCACAGAGACTATAAACTGGGACAAAATACCCTGAAGGGCAATTTGTAAAATCTATAAAATTATTTAATGAAACATCTCTATCATGCTGAATTTAAGATACTAAGAGGTAGAGGCAAACATATTTATAATGATAAGTAGCTGAAAATCCCCTAAATGCGTACCAAAGGAAAATATAAATAAATAAAACACAGAATAAACATTTAACAGAATGCTACACATAGTAGTTAAGAACACAGACTCTAAAATCAAACTGCATAGGTTTATACTTTGGCTCCATCATATGATAAGTAAATAACTGTGGCCATTAATCTGTTTGAACCTATGTCTCACCCAAAGTCATGGTGATAATTTCAATTACCTTCCAGACTATTATGAGAATATGCAGGGAAGTTACTAAGAGTGTGTTACACAGTAACACATGGTATTGGTCAGGATTATAAATACACAGCCATCACATTATGGCTATAGATCTTTGTGTACCAGAAAGCTATGAAGGAGAAACATAAAACACTATCATATAATCTAAGGCATTTGTAGAGATGTATTGGGAAGGGGTGGGGAGGGATACGGGTGGGTAATTAGGGGGCTCTTGAGGGTAAATCTAATTTTCAGAATTTACATATATATATTATTTCATTATATATTTGTTGGATTGTTCAACAAATAAATTTCTGAATAAAATAAAAAAGTATATTTCATCCCATCTTGTTAAAATCTACATATGTATGTTACTAAATTGGCTAGAGGCCATTACTTCAAGAGGTAGGAAATATGGGTGTCTTGTTCTCTTTTCTACATCATTCTCAATTAACTATTTTAATGGGTATATTATTTCTTTGTAGCCTGCAGAAACATATTTTGAAATGAAAAGATCTATCATACTTTTATACTCTATTTTGAATCTCTATTTACCTTCTGAGAAAATTTAAATGATCAATTTAGAACTTTTGAGGTAAATCTGTAAAATACTCACCAGACTATTACTACTAACTGCATAATCAAATTGCAAACAGCCGACTAAAACTAATGTAACTCAACCTAGCTATGTAAAATTGCTGTTTTCTATCTACAATAACTAACTAAAAAATTATATCAAGGGGCTGGGGCACTGGCTCAGGGTTTGGAGCACTCGCCTGGCATGTACAAGGACCCAAGTTCAAACCCCACCATCACATACACAACTGAGTATTGGAGAAACAAAGGCCAGATGAAAAAATAAAAACAATTGATTCTTTCCTTCTCTCTCTCTCTTAATGAAAGACTGTATGTATCAGAATTTATAAAGGGCAGAAAAAATCACATTTTAAAAGAAAAACAAATATTTTATTTTAATTAAGAAAAGCCTTACCTACAAGTACAACATTCTTTACTCAGTATATGTTACTACTTCCTCTTCAAAAAGAACAGACGTTAAGTGTAAGAGGCCTAATCATACTATGACTGAAAGCATGGGTTAATGTAGGCTTCACTAGCTTGTGAGTGGCCATCAATATATATTTTCTTAACTTCTCTGAACCTACTTTATATATATTTTTTTAATATGAAGGTAGTATGTAGCCTACCCCATACTGTGTCAGAGGATTAACTGAGATTAAACAAATACAGTGTAAATGGTACTTAATTTTAGGAGTATGAGCAAAAGCTCTGCTGCTTTAAATTCAGTGAAGTGTTGGATTTCATTTACACTTGAATTTTCTTGACAAAATATATATTTGCTTTGTACACAAGTAGGCTGGTAACATAAATTGGCTTTGATATATTTATTTTTTAATGGTTAGCATTTAAGCTAATTGACACTGAGCACATAAATAATTATTCTTATGTCTTCTAAAGCAGTGCTCCTCAAACAATCTACTGGGGAAGGATCAGGTCAATTCATTCCAGACAAATATCTTTATATAATACAATAAAAGAAAAATTTGAAAAATACAAAGTGTAATTCTCATTACTCTGTCAACTTTCTATAAAAATTTTAAGCAGCTACTCAATTTCCATATTTATCTTTAGGCAGACTGGAAACAAAACCTTTCTAGACTACAGACTGCACATTAAGTATGACTGTTCTAAAGAACATTTGTTTTTATGAATGAATGGACACCAACTATTTCATAATAAACTAAAAATACATACTTGCAATGTATCATTTTCACAGATCTCTATTCAAATTAGATAGCAATAAAAAATAACAAAAAATAGTAAACAGCATTTCATATTGGCCCCATCAGGAAAACTGCATGTTTAAAATACCATCTCAAAAAGTTATTTTACAATGCAACTAGATTGCAAGTTAATACTGATTTAATTCAGAATAGCACCAAATAGCTTCATACTTTAGGATGGTCACTAAATAGCTATGAAACAACCAACAAAAGTAACATTACAAATTACAATTGGATTACTAGATGAAGTTCCCTTCATTAACCTAATTACAATAAACTTAGAAACACCTGATAACTTGATCAGAACCTGTTACTAGTCAAGGGACTACTAAAGTGTATGTGGAGTGGGAACCAGTACTGAGAGAGTTAAAGAGAAGTCCCAGTAGTACACAGCTGAACAAGTCAGTAATATATTTAAAACATATTTAAATGTTTACTTTTGAGTGTTTCTTATGGAAAACAAAATATTCATTAGATATATTCTCCTAATAGTTTTAACACAACCTCTTGCATTAATGCAAACTGATAATAAAGACCCCCACCTACACAACTGAATCCTATTAGGGCTGATCTGCGTATATATATATATATACATATATATATATATATGTATATATATATGTATATATATATGTATATGTTACATGTGTATATATATATATACACACACAAATACACATATATGTATTATACATATATATATATAAAATACATCCTTTAGTGATGAAACAAAATCTTGTATCCCTAAGAGAAAATATGTAATGAAACAAAGATGGATAGATAATATTCTTCCATCTAAAAATGATAGTTTAGTTTTCTCAATGACACATCACATCTTCAAGCCTGCCTTTAAAAAAGAAAAACCTCAGAAACCATGAGAATGTTTTTGTTGGTTATTTAAAACACTATGTAGTGATTGGGATTAGAAAGGAAGGTAAGAGACAATCTGTAAGCATTATTTCTCCAACTGGGAAGAATCTTTTTGTTTGTTTGTTTTGATGTCAAACTAAATGTATCTTAACCTAGGGTAGTGCAGAAAAGACATCAGAATTTAAATGGAAGAGAAACCTTAACTCCAATCTGCCTTAACAATGTACCAAGAAAAAGAATTATGGTATATAAATTAACTTCATTTGGAGGTTTTTCTGGCTACTAACACTACCGACTATAAAAATGATTCTGAGAATATATAAAAAAAAAAGTTAATTCAAATAGAGAAAATCTTTCCTCAGGCTCCAAATTAAATTTATATTTAATTTTAAAAGGCAATGATTCAAAATATTTAACATTCACAAATGGAAATAACTTTATGTCCCCAATGGTATAAGGCCATAGTAAGCTATGAATGAATAGAATAATCCAGCAACTTTCAGAGTATTTTTAATCAGTCTCTGTACTCCAATCCAGCAACTTTCAGTATTTTTAATCAGACTCTGTACTCCATCATACATGAAATACAGTACAGCTTGTTCCATGTTTGGTCCAAGATGCTAATGATAGTAGCTGTGGCAATCAAATCAGTAACACAAATGATCATATATTCACACCTAAAATATAAAGGAACATTCTTTCTTACCACTTTATTATTAATTTAGTCCTGTCTAAAGGACAGGAGATAATGTCATTCCTCCTTTAACAAATAAGTCTGCCATTTCAGATAACTGATCCATGACAGGTTACTAGTATTCAAAACTGGCACTTAAAACGGTGTCACCCTGTAAGCCAACAGGAAGCAATCTGCAGGCTATAGACCTCAATTTGCTACAGAGAGTTTTTCACTTCTTTTTTAGACCAGAAAGAAGCACAGATAATACATATGTTAGTATGTATTTTGAAAAGTTGTAGTGGTTTTCATTTTTTTATCATACTATATTTTAATTGGGATTTGTGAGGGGCATCTTTCATACAGGACAGATGTATATTCCCAGAAACACTGGCTACTTTCTGTACCCAGGAAAGTCAAGGTGTGGTGTTGTTGGCAGTTGTCAAGGTATCTGTTTGCCCAACTTTTATCCAGCTGGAGCAAAGGTAACATGCTCTTAAAGCAAAAAGAGAAAGAAAAAAAAAGTAAAAAATTGAGATTAAAATTTCAATACTAAATTAAAATGCATAGTACAGTATGTTACATGATTATTAAATTAAATACAAACAAAAACAGACCTGAGTAGTTCACAGTTTACCCAGACAAGTTTGAAGGGTTTATTTTGTACTCCTCTTTGTTTGCTTACAGTGTAAAAGCAATATAAAAGCTTTAAAAGAAATAAGATATCCATCTCACAAGATTTCAACAACTCTTCATTAGAAACTCAAAAAACATTTTAAAATCCACAGCACAAAAGAAAGTGAGTTATAAGACTAATTCTTAAATGAAAGGGGTATCAAATATATCGGATATATAGGGAAATATACTATTGATTCAGCTAATAATCAAATATTCCATTCTTCCTGTCACATTCCCAGCTATAATTGATAAAGGGAAAAAATAAAGAAGTGTTTCCTCAACAACGTTCTGTTGCTATACAACAGCAGACAAATCAGCATGCACGCAGGTATCGAGACAGAAGGGACAGGCAGGCAAAATGTTCTTTCTTTTAAACTCCAGAATGTAAGGCATAAGTAGTAATGGAAAAATTAGAGAGGCAACATCACATAAAGTTAAGGAACTAACTGGAGACTCAAATCTATATAGTGGTCAGGATAAGGACGGCATAAGCAGTAATAAGAACTGAGCTCCTATGATGTTCTAAATACTAAACAGGAGTTTAACAACTAATCAAAATCTAATAAAAATCTTAGCAAATATAAGTAATCTCACTTTATAGGTAAGTCAATTACGGCTCAGATATTAATTTATTCATATAAGGTCACCAAGTAGCTAGTCACTACTTTGGGTAAAAAAATGAGGAACTGAAAAATGACAATAGACAGACAGACACACACACATCCCCCTGTATGGTAGCTCATGGTAACATAGCTAATGGTTAACATTATCTCCAAACCCAGGCACATTGTCTCCAAACCCAGGACTGACAGCTTACTATTCATAAAAGGTGAATAAAAAATGTGTTATTAATGCTTGCAAAAATAACCTTGTGATTTAGCAAATCAGCAAACTGTAAAAATAATTAATGATATTTAGTAGGCATGTAATGAATGCACCTTGAATGAAACAGTGAATGAGTATAAGATGACAAGTTATGAAGTAATAGGCTGTTTTTAAAGGGACGAATGAGAAACTCTAATCTTTCTTATTTCTACTTCCTTTTCCTCAAAATTTCTTCTTTATAATAAAATTATATATGTGATCTTCAATAAATGTTTGTTTTGTAAACTTTGGGTAAACAAGAGAAATATGAATGTAATACAACATTTCAAGGTAGTTTACATTATGAGGTGCATATGGATATGCTAAAAATGTTAATGTTAGAATTTATTAGAGAAAGAATTCAAATAATCCCACTGTAAAATTCCAAGTTATAAATGCTATAAGATGTATAAGGAAGTGGTAAAATTACTTTGACTTTGCTAATAGTGTATTTTGCAATGTACTAAGAGTGATGCTAATTATATAAACAGCATATTCAGGAGAGTTTTAGTATTCAAAGTTCTACTTCTTTGGATAAAATTATGCTTTGTTTCCTTTATTTCAGTACTCATACACCTCAGATCCTATTTACAACATAGGTAAAGTAGAAAGGGTTAAAGAGTTAACTATTTCATGCCTAGAGTATTGCAAACTCTCAGAAACACATTACTAGTACATCTAAAACAACCTATTAACCTTTCTTCCTAGGCTACCCAACAAGTGTTTCAAGATTCTTGTATTGCTGCAGTTTTAAAGCTTTATGTAATCTCTCTACCACTGCTTCCAAGGGACAAAAAAGACAGAGTTAAATTCAAATACAAACAGTAAACCACAGGGCAGAGAACAGGCATTCTCAGCCCATTCCTTAACAAACTTGTTGCTAGTCTTGTCTGTACCATCCTAACTCTCTTGTTTCCCTGGCCTTGAGCCAAAGGTATCATTTTACTAAGTGAAGAGAAAGACTTTCATTCTTCCAATCTTGTACTACTTTCACCCTAACCTTGTAATCTTGTTTTTCCACATTTTCTAACTATTGAAACAAAAGCCTCTCCCCAAAAGAATATTTGTAAAGGATGAAAAAGAAGAGAAAGGGGAGATGTTCTTTTTATAGATAATACTCACAGTACTGGTTGTGTTTCATTTTTATTGATTGGCAGTTTTTTTGAGACGGGGTCTCACTTACATTGCCAATGTTCACCTCAAACTGTCAATTCTCCTGCCTAGGCCTCCAGAGTAGCTGGGATTACAGGCATGTGCCAGTGTCCTTCTCTAGAACTGCTAAACATGGATAAGGAATGCATAGAAGAGGGACTCAGCATGCACCAAGTGAATTCAGGTAATGCATCCATTGTTCCACATTAGTATGGTCTGGTGACAGGAAGCCCAACTAGAACAAGCTTGCCCTGCATTTTCCTTTGCTTTGAGATGTCAATTTTGATAAGGTCACACCTTAAAAGATCCACATAGCATCAAACACACAGATAGCAATAAAGCCTTCAGCCATTCCCATACTCAGATAAGACCACAAAAAGAAGTGGAAATCAGAACCACATTCACAGACTCAAATAGATTTACACGGCCAGCCCATTTATAACTACACCCATCTAGATGCACTGGGACCTAAATGGAACCAATGACAAAGGTAACTGAAACAGTCCCCCTCTGTTCCTATCTTGGAATTCTCTCAAGGAGCTCACTGCTTTCCCTCACTGGTTCCCTTTGGGAAACATCCAAAAGACTTCCTTCACTGCTCTGACTGCTTGTTTCAATTCTGGTAACTCCCTGAAATGTCCAATTCCTGAGCCTTTATTTCCCTGAACCTCCCAAAAGATTTGACTTCACTGCAAAGCTCTCTCCCATGAGCTCCCCATAGAAACCAATTCCCTAGTGCCTTCCCTCCCAAACATTCCCCAAAGATCCAATCTTCTCCCTGGCTGTTTTCCTTTCCAACTGCTTCCAAAGGACCTTAATCTGACATCACTGAGTGAAAATAATTGAGAAGTTTTTGAGGTTGAGAGGAATACCACCAAAACAAAGGAAAGCCCCACAGATACACAATGACGGAATGATTATTGTAATTCCTTAACTGGTTTTCTCTTACCTTTTCCTATACACAATACATTCAATTACCTCTGACACATTCAAACATTCCCAAGGAACTTTTTAAAATGATTATATCTGGAAAATGGAAAGAAGTATAGAATATGCATGGGTTAATAGTTTCGTGTGTACATATATATGTATATGTGCATACTTATTTTTCCTAAACAAAAACTACAAAGCTTACTAACATAAAATTGTCACCAAAATCAAAAGACAAGTACAAAGATTCTTTTATACTTCCTGACTAGCAAATATTGAAATCAGAATGCTGAAAGGAACAAAAACAAACAAAATGTCTTCAACTAAAACTATCGATAGGTTGCCATCTTGTTGAAAACTTTCTTGCAATGGTTAAGCAATGGTTAATGCCAGGTTAAGCCAATGCTTAACCAAGCTCTTTCAGAAAATAGAATTTCATCGTAATGTTTGCATCCAGATTTAAGAATCTTCAAACAACTTCTACATTATTTTTTTTTAAATTGCCTATTTTATACAACAATAAGATAAGTAGGGCAAAGATGAATGTTTAATCTGTTGCAAAACATTTTCTTTAATCAATAAATTCTATAGCAAGAAATAGAAGAACCAGATTCATCTCCCTTTTTTCCCTTTTAAGATATAAACATACCTAGGGGTTAGAGAGGTGGCTCGGTGTTAAGAGTGCTGCCTGGCATGAACAAGGTCTCAGGTTTAATCCCCAACAATGTATACGCAAATAAATAAAAAGGAAATACAAGAACCAGATTAAAAAATTATTTCTCTCCCTCTCTGTTTTTAAAAAGAAAATATATAAACATACTGTCTTTATTTACATTGAAGAACTTCAAAACTGGCTTTTTACACTTAAAGAACAAAAATATCCTACCATAATGACTAAAAATAATGCACCAAAAATTTTGTATTGAAATACTAAATAATAAATACTATGTAGTTATATAATACTTGAACACAAGAACTGAAAAGCATCTCCCTAGAAGTAAATGACAAAAAATTAATTTTCATTTAAATTTTTTATAATTTTACCCACCAAGCAAGACAACATTTGGTAAATAAAGGATATATCATGAAATTGACTAATTATAATGAAGGAAAGCATTAATTTGGAAATTAACTACATTAATATAGAAGGCCAAGGTGAAGAGAATATGTCCATTTTTCTATTATGGCCAAATTAGCCTGTCCTGATTCAGAAAAGCCACTTTGGGTTCCCGCAGATACACACTGAAAGCCAGCACAAAGCACTTGTACTACTAATAAAAGACAATCTAATAATGACACTCAAAATATACTAGAAATTCTTATCACTTAGTTATGACAACTTTAAGACTTAGTCTCACAACAAATTATGTCCTACTTTGGCAAGATTTATTACAGTTATGGCAAGAAAGATAATAATTCTAAGGGCTCATGGTTTAGCAGCTACAGACTTTGAAAGATGGCATCTATGAATTCTTGACCAACTACATGGCTCATTCTAAGAAAATTTGTATTGGTACATTTCTCCATTTTCCATTTTAACTTCAAAATTCTAAATGCAGAATTCTCTCTAAATGCTTCTCTATGGAAAGAACAGGTTTGCTCATCGATAGTGAGAATCTAAATGGAACTTAACAGGCAAGTTATAAGTTATGTAAATCATAGCTCAAGTTTGGTCATTGCTAGAATTATATATCTATCTTCATGTATTAGAGATTTTAATAATGTTTGTCTCCAAAACAAACTAACATACAACATATATACATACTTCTAAAATCCTCAAAAGATATTACAAAAATCCTAGAGCCTTCTTGATAACATTTTAGAGAATTATCAAAAATAGTGGAATGTGATAATTATAATACATGCTAAACTAGAAGTCAAAAGACCTGAAATGCATCTATGTACTAACTATATCATTTTAGGCAATTCATTAAATTTCCTGGGTCTTACTCTTCATATCTCTAAAACAAAGAGGACTGTGTTATACCTAAAAAGATATGATTAAATGAAATATAAATCATCAGGGGTACGATGCTAACTTAGGCCAAAGAGTAACAAATAACAGTGATACCATACAATTATCAAGACAGGTTAAACTGTGGAAAATTTACTGAAATGACTGCACTGCAACCCACAAGGCATTATCCCTTGCAGTACTTAGTGAGATCCCCAAAGCATTCAAAAGGGGTGCTTTCTAACAAACAACTGCTAAGAAATGGAATGAGAACTACAGAAGATGCAGAGTTATTCATTGCAAAGAAGGTGATTTTTATTGATCAGAATGACAAATTTTTATTAATTTTTGAAAACTTCTTCTGCACTTACATAGTATAAAATAACTGTGCTTAATGTAGTAATCATCCCCAATGCCCTGCGGTACTGATACGCAGATTTATGTCCACACAAACACACAGGAATCAGCTTCCTTCTTCATGCTGCCCACAATTTCAGAGAGCTGAGCTACATACAAGCTAAGCTACTGAACTGATGTGACCTGAGATCTGATTCCACTGCAGTCGCCATCGGGCTATAGTGGTAGTGTTACTTTACCAAAATAAACCCCTCCTCAATAGGAAAATGTTCCAAGAGTGCTTCCAGGTGCCAAGTTCTACTCTTCTGGAATAAGATTCCACTAAGTTAATTTGGCTTTGAACTTTTTTTTTTTAGAAGGAAGTATATGTATTTAGAATCTACTCATGCTGAAATCCAATCTTGAAGAATATACACAAACACAATACTTTTCTATTCCTGATATAAAAGGTAATTCATGTTCATTATAAAAAAAAAATTAAGATGGGGGCTGGAATGGTGCCTCAGCAGTTATAGCTCTTGCCTGGCATGCATGAGGACCCAAGTTCAAATCCCAGCACCAGGTACACAACTAAGTGTCAGTAAAACAAAAGCCAGATGACAAAATTAAAAAAAAATTCTCTTTTTTTCTCTCTTTCTCTCCCCTTCTTTTTCTCTCTTTTCAAAAATAATTTAAGATCTAAACAATACTATGGATAATAAAATCACAAAGTTCTACAACTCTAAATGACCATTAATCACAGTCAGTGGTATATATTCTTTCCATCTTTTTTCCATGAAAAAATATATAATTATATATGGCAGGCCTTTATTTACAAATTTGAGATGCAAAATATAAACTTGGGCAAACTTTATAATTTCTGTTTTCTGAAAAATTTCTATGCCATAATTATCTTGATGGATATAGTTAATAGCTACATTTTATCTATCCAAATTACATACCATTTAAACACTTAAATATTATTTAAAACATTTCAAAGTAATAGTACATTCTCTATATGAAATGTCCTGGGGAGATTATTTTAAAGGTTCTTAACAGATGAATTTATCAGGCTCTCAGGAAGTGAAAAATGCAAGCAAGCACAATATTATAGCAGTGAAAATTTTATAATCAACGCCCCCTCTATTTTATTCAAATGAATCAAATGTAGGTGGTGGAAAACACTGCATATTCTCTTGTTAATATTCAGCTTGGAATTTTAGAGCTGCACATCCTGATTAACCTAACCACCAAATTAATAAAT
The DNA here is from genome assembly GCA_004027875.1 of Aplodontia rufa. Classification (NCBI taxonomy): domain Eukaryota; kingdom Metazoa; phylum Chordata; class Mammalia; order Rodentia; family Aplodontiidae; genus Aplodontia; species Aplodontia rufa. Next base: position 12,598 of record PVKS010002761.1, read on the forward strand.
GTATTGTTTCTAAAATGTCCAAGATACTATGTTATGTATACTAAATACATTCACTCTGATCATGACAACTTCAAAAGATATTAGTATAACCTCTTTTTTATAGATTAAGAAACCCATTTTCTGAAAAATTAAAAAATCTGCATAACTAGTAAAAGATTCCTATCAAATTTTAAGATGTAGCTCTTGAACTTCATATCTGAATAGATATTCAGTTTTCTCATTTATAATTGGTAAACATAACATAACGTAATGAAAATCAACTCCTAAAACTACTGCTATTACCATCATGTTACAGCATGGCAATTGGACAATGTTATACTTCAAGAAGATAAACATAAGCAAAGTAAAATACATACGAAGAATTTTATATTTTATAATTTCCAAAGTTGCATGTTGCATTAAAAACACCAGTAATTTCTTAAATGAACACCAGTCTTTGATTTTTGTACAATTGGTACCTTAAAACTGCCACTTATACACAAATAAGAACTGTTTGTTGCTATTTAAGTATAATAAATCAAGAAATTAAATGCAATTACAATTATTAAATGCACATAAGAAAAAGAAAAACTACCAGTAAATGGTTTCAGTCAGAAGAAATGACATCTAAGTTGAGTATAAGGAAAGCAAATTAATGGACTACGCTAGCTTCTCACAGTTCCATTGGCAAGGAATTTAGAAGCTGGCACACTTAGTCCCACTTCATAGAAGTATTATGTTCCCAACAAACTAACATTTACTGTGGTTCATTTGTTATTTTTCTTTTTTTTCTTGACATTGTTATCCAATAGGTATATATTTGCATGGCTCAAAAATCAAAAAGCTTATAAAGAAGACTCTTGTATCCATATCAGTCGCTAAGCGCTAATACCTCTACCAACAACCTCCCATCACTTTATTAATTTCTTGCAGTCTTTCACATATTTTATATAATTAACACCAAATGTTTCCTTTTACTTTTTTGCACAAATGTAAGCTATTTTATCCCATCCCTTCCTTTTTGTTTGGGGGTTCATTGCTTTGTTTACTTAATGTATTTTGGAAATCTTCCCAGATTCTTGTTTCCTCATTTTGCCTATATCCACATACCATGTTTCACTGCATAATCATTGGCACCATATTAAAATATATTCACAAGTATTCCATGAATCCTAATCTTGCACAAAAGACAGATTAGTAATAAATGATTTTTAAATATTAACAGCACATGTTTTTAAAATTTTTTCATATGATAATCTCACCCCATTTTCTGCAAAAAAGGGTAAAAAATCTGCAATGATTATGCAGCAAAATACATTAATACCAGTCCCCTGCTAACAAACATTATTTGCAAAATGTTTGTCATCTTTTGACCTTCAATACAATGCTACAATGAATATCTTTGTACAGTCAACATTTTACAAATATATTTTAAGATAAACTTATACAAACAGGAGTAGTCAAAACTTTCATCCATTTGTTGCAGTTTACATTTATATCAATTTACACTCCTGTTAATGATGTATAAAAGCTCCCATTTCCTTGCAGCTTTGCCAACAGAACATGTCATAAAACTTCTGGATTTTGCTAATAAAACAGATTAAAATGTCACTGCTGTATTATATTTTTCCTATTTGGAGGGAAGTTGAGTAATTTTACATATATAAGTCAGCTGCATTTTTCTTTGAACTCTTAGGATAATCTGACCAAATTCCTATTACATTGTCAACTATTAGGAGCTATTGTGTATTAGGGAAATTTCATTTTTATTCATTAAATGAGTTGAAGGGTTTTGTTTTTTTTTTTTTACATATATCTTTGTTCTAAATCACACTTATGCTGAGGTTAAGCATGAGATATGGATGATGTTATATTACCTTGTCAACTAATACAGTATGTCTTCCCATTCTCAAGAATTCTCTAGCTTACTCTTTAATATAGGTATTATACAATTACATGAAATTTGTACATTAATTTCAAATTTCCCCATTATTCAACTATTTTATGGTTTATAAATTATCTTTCAACTGATTTTCTGAAGTTTATGGGTATAAAATCCTATCATATGTAAAAAGTGATTTTTTTCTACCTCTGCCTTTCAAATTGTTATGTTTTCTTCACTCTTTTTACATAAGTACATTAGCAATTTATCCCAGAACAATATTAAAAACAGTGAAGAAAGTGAAGGAAACTGGCTTGTATTTGATATTAGCGAGCATGAGAGTTTTCCATAAGTCATAATGGCTTTGGGACCAATATGTACATATTTAATCACACTGAAGAAGTCTCCCTTTATTCCTATTTGCTGAGCATACAGAATGAATGTTAACTTTTGCCATGTCTTTTCAATGTTTATAGAGATAATGATATGAAATTTCTCCTAAGTTTTTTTATTTAATCAAGAAATTTATTTGTTGAACAATCAAACATAACATGCTTCTAACAAAACAATATATACATAAATTCTGAAAATTAGATTTACCCCCAAGAGCCTCCCCTAATTGCCCACCCTTATCCCGCCCCTCCTTCCCAATACATCTCTACGAATGCCTTAGGTTGTATGTCACTACACCTTTTCAAGATTTAAAACATGAGAATTGACCTCATTTTTCAATGGCCAGGGTCTAGGTCCAGCCTCCACAGATGGAAGATATTCGACTCTTGGTTCTCTGAATTATGCTGATGTCACTCAGCATTATTTCTTCCACAGCCATCCATTTACTTTCAAAGGCTGCATTATCATTGTTTCTGATTGCTGAGTAGATCTCCATGGTATATATGTACCACAGTTTTTGGATCCATTCATCCAGTGAGGAGCATCTGGGTTTTTTCATAATTTAGCTCTTGTAAACTGAGGTGCTATGAGCATTGATTTTGCTGTGTCACTGTAACGTGCTGATTCTAAATCCCCTGGGAAAATACCCAGGAGAGGAATAATAGGATCATATATGATAAATGTTAAGCAGATTCCCTATAACTGAACCATCACACTGATGAAATAACCCTCACCTGTTGATAACATATTATTTCCAGAAGGAAATCTTTTCCATTAATTTTTTTCTTAGAAATTGCCATTTGTTTTTGACAATGATTATTTGATAAACTGTCATATTTTTAAAAAGTGGATCCTTAAAGCAATAAAAAATTATCAACTAAAAGATTTAGGGAAGGTATCTTGAATTGATGATTTGATTATTATAATTCCAATGGTTAGATACTGTGAGAATAACATTTTGAGTCCTATTCCACAGGGAATTTAACATTTGGCAGAAGTATTTCACTGTAAACTGAGTATGAGGGCTTTGTTTTTTATTTTTCATCTAACAACTAACTCAAAGATTTACTGAACACCTATTTTTTTTTAAGAGAGAGGGACAGTGAAAGAAAGAGAGAAACAATTTTTATTTAGTTTTTCACATGGCTTTCATAGTTCTGAGACTTTGTTGCGTACGTGGTGCTGGGATTTGAACCGCACATGCCAGGCAAGGGTTGTAACCGCTGAGCCACCGTTCCAGACCCAACGCCTCCTATTTTTAAAACACTGAAAGTTTTTATAGTGTAGTCCAATGGCTTGCAAACTTTTTTTGACCCAGACAAACAACAGAATACATTTAATTGCAAGTCATATGCATACACGTCTATATGTGTCTGAACAGTCATTCATGTTTATGAAAAACGGTTTCATAAGACAGTATTTAGCACTTAGTATATACAATGATATTTTACAATCTATTCTTTTCTATTTCATAGCTTTTTTTTTTCTTTTTGGTACTGGGGATTTAATTCAGGGATGCTAAACCACTGAGTCACATCCCCAGCCTTTTGAACTTTCTATTTTAAGGCAGGATCTCGCTAAGTTGCTTAGGGCCTTGCTAAGTTGCTATAGCTGGCTTTGAACTTGTGATCTTCTGCCTCAGCTTCCCAAGCTGCTGGGATTACAGGCATGCACCACCTTGCCCAACTCTGTATCATCTTAATTAAAGTTCTGTTTGCTATATACTATACTGATTTTCCAGTCCATAATAAATTGCAATTTGAAGTTTGAGAAAAATTGACATACTAGCTAAGAACAAGGTTTCTGGAGCCAATAACCTGTCTGAATCACATCTATGCCTCTAAGAGGCTTTTAAGTATATTTCAGTGTTTTTATCTGTAAGACATAAGCAATAGTAATATCTATCTCACAGGTTTTTAAGGTGATTAAGTGAATTAATACTTAAAATGTTTTAAAATAAATTTGATTGGTTTAGCAAAACATTTCTCATGACTCTACAGTTGCTAAAAGAAAAACTGCATCGCTAAAATTTTTAAAATTTGAAGAAAAAAATCATTAAACATATAGACTCCCTATTATCTAATAAAATAATTATAAGTATGCTAACATGGTCTAAATGACTCATTTTTGAAACTAGATCTATGACTTTTCTTCTATGTGCTTAATGAATAACCAATAAATACATGTTGGATTAAACAAACATTGAGTCTTCCTTTTATTTCCCTTTTATACACAGATGCACATAGCTCCTTTTAATGCCTTTATGAGATCACTAAACATGCTAAGGAATTGTAAGTTACCAGTGTATTCTCAAGATGAGTATATACTCATATTCTAAATGAGGTACTTCTTAACTATTCCTCAGTAACAAATAAATCTCTCTGGTATCTGTAGATTGATACTCCAGATTTTCAAATATGTACACTCAATGAACACCATTATGCTGTGCATCTTCAAGATACCTTATGAAAACCTTCAGGTTCATCACCTATCTGTCCCTCCTTACTGGTTCTGACTGACTAGTGAACAAGGTCATGGTACCATCAACATAACTATGGGAATGTCAGAAAGAACTCAGTATCCAGTTCCTAGAATCATGAGCCCAATGTCCCTTACCCAGTATACTGCCTGGAGAAGCTGGTGACACTGAGAGTGTTGGAATGAACAAATATCCTCTCAGGGAACAGAAGCCAGCTTTACTTCTCCAGCTGTAAGAGCTGAGATAGTACTTAGGGCAATCAAAATGAAGGGGACCAAGCATGTGGTAAAGACTTGTACAAAAAAGTACCAACATCTACTGATCATTCCCATGATAGAAAAATGAGTTTACCTATTACATTCACCAAAACCACCCATGCACGCTCCTGGTCCACCTATTGCAAGGAGCTCTGCAGAAGATCTATGATGGTACAACCCTAAGTCAGTCTTCTCAGGTAGAGTAGGCAGGGAGTACTAATCTTTACAGCATTTAGGACTCCAAACATTTTAAATATACCCTGAAAGAACTGTCTTATTTTCTCCTTAACTCTAACATGAACTTTAGAGCCAAAGGAGAATAGGATTTTATTAGACATAATTTTACTATTACATCAACTTGCTGGAATTCATGTATTATATATCTCAAATAGTATTAATATATAGGCCATCTCTGGCAAATATACTATCTTAATTTCAGGGACAATTCAAGAAAACCTCTAACTATGCACATGTCTGTCTCTCTAAACAATAGAGAGCTAGGTTTGAAAACAGATTTACTTTGGAAGTAATGTTTTTTAAATTTATTCTTTTCAATTGTGCTTATTGATATCCGGCACAATTTTTATCTAATTATGGTGAGGGTAGAGTGTAGGCAGGGATTTGTTTTGTTGTGTTTCAGTGTGTTTCTTTACCTGACTGGGATTATATTCTTAAAGTTGGCATGTATTCAACAAGGAGAGGGAAGGGTATACAAGTTTGACAGAAATAAAGGTAAATGGATATTTTATACTTATCACAAGAACAGCAAGTGCCAGCAAGCTGGCAGGACACCTTTCTCCTACTGCAACTGGAATTCCACCCTCCTAATATGCCTGTAACAATCAGCCCTGCCTGGTACATCTGCTTTAGCCTTTTTCTCTGCCTTTATGTGACTCCCTGAATCCCTCCAACACTGATAACCAACCCCAAATTTGAGGTTCAAGTAACAGCCAACTTCACATTTTCAGTGCTCATAATGGCTAATGAAAACTACAGGGGTTTGGGAGTACATGTGTTTTTTTCCTCAGAGAAATCTAAATTTAATCTTCCTCTAAAATAAAAAAGGTCCGTTTGTACACACCCATACAAGTTGTAGAGGTAAACACTCTTTTTTAAGTTTGACAGGTACTCTGACAGCTTTACTTTAATAGATCCTAAAATCTAAACTGTTACAGAAAAACCTAAAAGGGCATTCTGAATTAAACGAAGTATTAAGATAGACCAGGTTTTTCAAAATTTTCCTGTTACATTTCACCCATCTATTTACTATTTGGTGGACTTGAGAAATGTAATTAATAGTGGCCATATTAATTGATTATGTGACGTTTGACATTACACATACCCAGTGCCTTCTCAAAATAAAGGGTATGAAAGGGAATATAAAGCTCAGGGTGAGAGATTCCTCCAAAGTCCCCTAACCTAGACACAGTGGTTCATGCCTATAATCCTAGGTACTCACGAAGCCAAGATAGGAGGATTGCAAATTCAAGGCCAACCTTGTCAATTTAGTGGGCCCCTAAGCAACTGAGACCCTGTCTCAAATTTTAAAAATAAACAAATAAAGAGCTGTGGATATAGCTCAGTGGTAAAGCACCCCTGGGTTAAATCCCCAGTGCAAAAAAAAAAAAAAAAAATCCTCTAAAAATAGTGAAAATACAATCCTCCACAGCATCTGATTCAGTATGACTTTGGTTAATGCTTGAACCTCTTAAACAAAAGCATACACCTATTCAGGGAAGATTTCTAAACTTAAGGCAAATGCATGTTAACCCTTAAAAGTTACAAAATGGCAATTCTACTTCTGGCTCAAAGAAGGTAAAACCACGGCTAATTTAGGTAATACTGGGGCATGGCCACTATGAAAAAGATGGAAAATCATACACACTACAGTTATTTCCATGTTGCTGTGTAAGTCTTAACCTAATTTCATTCATTCACTACTCAATAAGTTTCCTGAACTTTTAGCCAACATAAGGAATTGGCCTAAGAAAATAAAATTATACATTTTAATGCCTAAATACGAAATGGTCCCAATTTGAGGTAAGTAGGAAGGGAAAGGTAAATGGAGAGGAAAAATAAAGACTCCTAACGCTAACCCTTCTGAATAAATACAGTATACTCTTAGACAAAATTCTGCAGGCTTGAAACAGCAGAAGAATCAAACCTCAACCTCATATGGGATATTTCCTTTTTTTTCTTTGCCACCCTGGGAAAAAAACCTGCTTTCATAGCGAGGTCTCTCAAAATGATAGCAGACTAATCAGTACCGGTTATTGCAATAATGGAGCTGCCTGGCTAACCAGGCAGCTTGCCCATCAACTTCAGATCCACATATCTCCCAAATTATAATCAGAGACTGGTGCACACCCTGAAACCAACCCATCACTACAATCTCCTGCCTTGGAAATAAGTTAAAGGAATAGGCAAAGGAGCTATACAACTCAAACCACATGGATCTGACGAATCGAATCTGTCCCCTGTGCTACCATGAAATGGGCATAACTGGTATTGAACCAAGCTTTTCAGAAAGCCAAATTATTTATATGCCATAAGAAATACCTAGATCTTACGTTATTTTAAAACATTTTAGCAAAAAAAAAAAAACCCAGTTTTATTACTATTACATTTATGACACAAAAAAAAGCCATGCGATCAGAGCTTTTCTTACATTGGATACAAAAAAAGAGTAAAACTCTTAGAAATACTGATGTACTGCCTAAACCTCATTTTACATGAAAGAATAATAGAATATACTTTACTTTCTAGTTAATAACAGTATTTGAAGAGAAACAAAGCCATTTTATAAATACCTTAAGCGTCAAACTCTCCCTTAGTTACAGAAGGACAAAAATGATGTACCAGGTAAGCTGATTACCACAGAATGAAATGCTCTAAAATCTGTTAAAAATCACAATGTTTTTTATGTGCTTAATAACATAAAACAGTATTTAGGATATCTAATGTAAAGAGAAAACTAACCACACGTTAAGCAATTTCTATTATATATTCCCACCCATTCCAACGTCTACAGAGTTTGAACAGTTAAGTGCATTACATATAAAGCACGGAGAACAGTGTCTGATGCACAGTGAATGCTCTAGGTGAGTTTCTGTTGCTATCATTTTGCATGGTAATTGACTGACTGTGGGATTGAAAGTGCCGCACCCTTGACTTTTTTAATACATATTTTCTGTTCCCCTTAATTAACCTGCATTCATTCTATTGAAAATGTTAATAATATCTTTATCATTAAAATGTAATTCATTAAAAAGCATAATTTTCATATCTCATCATCAGAATCCAGGAAAATTCACTCATAAATCCCTCATGTAACTGATATTTTACTCAACAGTATTTAAGATGAAATTCCAAAGGAAAATAGCTCACAATTAAAGGTATATATGATAGAGAATAAACATTTAAATTTTAAAACCTGGATGTTCTGTGCTATCTATGAAAGAAATTAAATTCACAAAAGCTCCTGACTTCAATAAACAAGCCAAGGTATAAACAAGCAACTGCCACTCGACACTGCCTCCCAACACAGTGAGCCCTGGAAGATGCTGCCACGCAACCAACAGACACCAAATAAATCGCCTCTGACATTTACTAGAGCACTCACTCTGTGACACTGCTGTGTCCCATACTCTATTAACAGCTTTAAATACCTAATTTCACTTAATGCTCCCAATAGCCAAAGAAGAGAGATGCTTTTAGCACTCTGGAGAGCTGAGGAAAATGAGGCATAGAGGTTCAGCAACTTATCCGAGATCACGCAACTGGTAAGTGGAGTCAGGCCTGAAACAGGCAGAACCCAAGCCAAGCTTCTAGTCACTAACACTGAGCTGCTACTGGGGACGGAGTGCCAGACACCTCCCGGAGCTTGTCGTTCCCATGCTTATCCCCAAGGGCTCATGTGTGGAAAGCACGATCCTCAGTGTGACAGTAACGAAGGTGACAGAACTTTCCAGAGAGAGGTCCTAGTGGAAAGCAATTAGGTCACTGAGGGTGATGTCCTTAGAAGGAACTAAGGTAGTTATGGGACCCTGGTTAGTTCTCAGGAGACTAAAGAGCAACACTGGGCTCTTCCCTGGCTTTGGCTTCCTATAGCCCCATGTGATCTCTCCCTGTGATCTCTTCCCCTCACATACATTCCCATCATGATATCATCCACCATGAGATTACAGCAAAGGTGGCCATCATCAGAGTTGAGGTGAAGCCAGGGCCACATGCTTAAACCTCCACAAACTGAGCTAAATAAGCTTCTTTTCTTCATATATCACCCAGTCTCAGGTATTTCATTACAGTAATGGAAAAAGAACTAATATGAATACCCAATAGTCAAGACCTGTGCCCCACTAAGACTCTCCATTTATCCTATTATTATTATTAATGTTTAATTAATAAAATCAAAAATTATACATATGAAAGGGATAATGTGATGTTTTGATACATTTATACATTATATGTTTAAATCAGGTTAAATATACCTATCTCCTCAAACGTTTATAATTTCTTTACAGTGAAAACTTTCAAAATCCTTTTTTCCAGTCTTTTGAAGTGTAAATGATATTGTTATCTACAGTCATTCTACTGTGTGACAGCACACCAGGACTTCTCACTCGTACATAACCGTAACTTAGTACCTCTTGATCAACCTTTCCCTATTTGCTCATACTCCTAACTGCCTGTCCTCTTTCAGTTCTGATTCTGAGCCCCTGTGTCTGGCTCCAGAGTCATTGCCACCACTTTACCACCACTACCACCGAACGCTAACTGCTGTGCTCCTGCTCACTGCTTCTGACTGAGAATGGGAAAAGGCATATTTCTTAAGTTCTGCTTTGTTATTTGAAGCACATATCTCACAAGTACTTTTAGCTTGCCTAACACTATGAATACTACCAATTAGACAAACAGCACACTGGTTATTCTGGGAATCTGACCATCACTTTTATACTATTTCAAATGAAAATACATTCTTTCATTCTGTCATTTTATTGTTTAAATTATCATACAGAAAAATTAAGCTTTTAATTTTTCCGTTTAGCATATAATTTCTTAGTTCATTTTGTGTTGCTAAAACAGAGTATCTGAAATGGGTTATATAGAAAAAAAAGAATTTTATTTTGTACAGTTTTGGTGGTTGGAAAGTTCAGTATCAGGAGGGTGCAGCTGGTGAAAGCCTTCCAGCCGCATCACAACATTGTAGGAGACAACACAACTCAGATCTCTCCTTCCTTTTCCTCTATAGCCACCAACTCCATCATGGAGCCCATCCCTATGACCTCATCTAACTTTTACCTCTCAGAAGGCTCCACCTTCAAACACCATCAACATTTGACTTTAGGGAACAAGTTTCCAACACAAGATATTAAGGCAGATGTGCTCAAATCATAGCATATTTCTCTAACTCATATAGACTTGTGTACCTATCACCTTCATTAGGACACAAACCATAAAAAAAAGAGTTCCTAATAAACTAGAAAAGTGGCTTATAAATGAACTTAAAATACAATCTCAGTTTCATTAAGGTCTTTGTGCTCTATGTTTTTCAACCAACTAAGATTTCCCTCCTTCCTAGGACAAGTACTTTAGATTCAAAGAGAGAAAGATTTGGTATATTTTTGACAAAATGTATTTTTATACCTATGGCATTTTCACCTCTAAGGATATTCAGAAGCTGTGGTTTTGTGGAGCTTTACCAAAATTGCTGAAACTCTTTCATGGAACAGTTTCGACAACTTCAACAATTATCAAATGAGCACACGTCTTCAACATTACATGTGTGAATACTGCTTATGCAGAAAAGGCAGGCAGAGAAGGTCTCCTGACTGAGATTTTCAAGTATATATGTATGCAGTATTCGAAGACTTATTCATGCTGTACTTAAGGAATTTTATTTTGTATTTATTAAACTATAACTAGTAGTTCTTTTTTTTTTTAAAGAGAGAGGAACAGTGAGAGAGAAAGAATCAATTTTATTTAGTTTTTTTGTGTGGCTTTTGTTGCTCCAACACTTCATTGTATGTGTGGTGCTTGGGTTCAAATCTGCGTACTCACACATGCCAGGCAAGCACCGTAATCACCAAGCCATTGCTCCAACCCACTAGTAGGTTTTTATGTTAAAACAAAAACAAAAAACACTAACTCCAACAAACTGAGCAAGGTAGGCTAATCTTTTATTTCAAAGCCTTTGCTTAGCCAGGATGCCAAACAGATGGCACCTGAGACATTTCTTTCCAACAAAAAATTATTTAGCACAGGATCAATAAATGGCCAAGGAGTCACCTTAGATCCTAATACTCTTTAACACTTTTGTAACCATGAAGTTAGTGATTAATGTTGATCATTTGTACTCATTATAAAACACCTCAATTCAGGTATGAAACTACCTTTGGGTTGAGAAGACAGTAACTTTAATGCAATTATTTCCATAAAAAATAGAGTAATGATCATTGCCACAAACTTTTTGAAACTCTGCAGTATGATCTGGTGTGTAAAATCTCACTATAGATTTATTACTATGAGTTGAAACAAAAGTTCTAAAGATTCCTCTACAGAAGCACACTCTACCATAAGATTCTATTAAACTATGAGACTCTAAAAACCTCAGCTTAGAGTAATTTACTTAAATTGTGCCATGAGAGGTCCCTACGGCTTCCAGGTTTTTGGTTTGTATGAAGGACTGTGAAGAGTGATAAGAGGCATGCACTGGGGAGAGGGAGGCAGGACTGAGGACTAAGTGCCACAGGGAAAGTGGGTCTGCGGAGGACAGCTCTAGGCAAAAAGCAAGCATAGTAAAGGGACCCAAAGACAACTCTATAAAGCCTGCACTAGTTACAGGGCCTCTGCTACAGCAATGGGGGCAGGCCTTTCCTGCTTTCTAAGTACTCATCCCACCACAACCTCATTTTTAATGAAATAGGTCAGCCTGACAAAGGGTAAATGACTAAGCCGAAATAAATTTCCCTAAGTTTAGCCAGAGGAAGTTTCATTAGAAGTCTAAAGCCATGAGCCAGCACAAACAGGACAGATGAAAGTGTGGGAGAGAAGAAACATGAGAAGGACAAAGAAGAAAGGGTGTACCACTGTTATTATTCTGTTACAGATGACACACAGAAGGAAGTCCGTCGTAGGAACTTTGCTTAATAATACTCTACCACACTATGAGCCATAGCTACGTGCATATCCATCTTGACCAGCTCCAAGTTACAAGAACAAGCATGAAGCAAGGCTCAGCTGGACTTGAGCACCAAGTGCACGACTATCTCTACAGATCTAGGTTCAGAGGTCACAATCTTATATGGATCCCTACTGCATCCTGTTCCCATAAAGGCAGCTGAAATCAGATTGGAAGTCACCTTCACTACCAAGCCTGATGGAGAAAAAATACTAATGAATTAATCAACAGTACCATGTGTTTAGAGGAACATGCAAAGGAAGAAGCAGTCTCATTTGGGTGACCTTCATGAGATGGCAGCTCTTTGTTTGGAGGAAGGATTTGCTACTGAAGGCAGACTGTGTGTTAAATAAGCCTGGGTCTCTTCCTTACTTTTTCTCCATGTAAAGGAGTCACATCTCTTTCCTCAAGGACAGTCCCTACTCCCCCATTAATGAAAACTCACTCCCTCTCCTTTCGTCATTTGTTCAGCTAGCACTGAAGGGGATACAGCTACTCTGTGCCAAGTACAGAGGCAAGAAGATTCCAGGTACAAAGATGAATAAGAAACGGCCTCTGTTCGGGAGGATCTCAAAGACTAATATGGGAGACAAAGACATAAAACAATTACATACAATGTGGTAAATACTATAACAGAAATGTAGACATACTCAGTGCTACAGAATATGGGAATGACTAAGGTTTCAGAGAAGCAGCAACATTTGATCTTTAAGGACTGGGAGCTTGCCTGGTTAAGAAAAACTTGCAAAGGGAAAGATTTCTGCAACGGTAAGGCAATACAAAAGAACATATTATATTCAAGACGTGGCAAGTGTCTGCAGCTAGAAGCACTGTGAGGGAATTTCAGGAGATGAAGACAAAAAGATAGGTTGGGTTGTTTCATAAAGGGTATAATATAAAATACTAAATAGCTTAACAGACTTCATAGATAAGGGGAGTCATTAAAGTTTTCAGGAAAAGGGATAGCAAACAAATTTTATTGTAGAAAAAGGTGACAGGATTATAGAAAGAATATGATGAATTTTGTGAATGTAAGTAGAAGGCAAATGTCCTATGATTCTTCCTAAGAAATCACTGTATCCTGTGCTTTAATTATATGGATATAACCTGAAAACTCTTACTGTGTTTGCCTGAATATCTCAAATCCATATCCAAAATACTCATTTAATTTTTTTAATCTTATGATTTCACTCTACTCAATTTCCTTCTCTTTAAAGAATGCATTTTTCTTCTCCATTATACAAACAATAATTCTTAAAGTATTCAAAAATCCTTGCTGATTAAGATGCACATAATTTTCTATAGGATCTTTTCTAGATGGTCTGTTTTATGCTTTCTAAGTTAAATCTATTCACCAAAACTTTTATGCCATATGACACTATTTCTTATCTATTTCTACAGACTGTTGGAGAAATATAAGGTCAACCAGGTAAGTGTTTGCACAAGTGCATTTAAAAGGTGCAGCTCTTCTTTCCTTTCTGCTTCAGGTCATGGGGACATGGCTTCCTATCTTAGGCAAATCAGTACTTGGGTGCCATACTGATACCATTAGCTATATTTCTTACATTCCATAGTAATTTAATGTGGAAGCTGGAGTCCCTAAAACTATTCAGCTGGTCATATAGGATACTCCTGAAATTCTATCATTATTCTTTCTAACACGTGTTCAGTGGCTAAAAATTTAAGGACCTCAACAAAATGCTTGTGATTACCAATGGTATTCATGACTTTTAGAATACAGGTCTCTGAATGCTTTGGTAGTATCTGTGAGGTACAATAAAGAACAACAAATTTAGCAAAGGTCTTTTACAACCACAGAATTAGTTTTAAATGGCCATTACCATGTGTTTTGTTTTGTTTTGTTTTGTTTATTGGTACAGAAAACTAAGTGGAATATCATCTGTTACCATTCTTAAGAGTTCCTTCAAGTTTGGTTAGAATAGAGCACTAATCAGCTGTTGAAATCTAAACTGATTATTTCTGAAGTGTCAACAGATGCACAAGCTCTCTGGCTGAAACAGGAACATGTGTCTATTCTGCGTCAACAGGCTGAAGGAATACAACCGAGAGAGAAATGGAGAAAGAAAATACTCAGTCTTATAAAATGCAGTGGAACAATATTATGTGTGATTTGCAAAACATCCCCCAGAAAAGATCCAGGGCCAAGAAAAAGAAAAATAAGCAAAGGCAGGTAAAGAAAAAGAGAAAAAAGCATAGGCTTCTTATATACTGCAATATAAGTATGAAATCTTCCTTTGTAATTTTAGTTTTTTCTTGAGAAGAACTATAACCACACACACAAACCCTACAAAAATCCCCCAGTCAAGTCCTTCTACTATCCATCGCAGAGGAGGGGATATTTCAGTGAGGGTAATATGCTGAAATCCCTGGGCTCCCGGGGCAATCACTATCTGCCTCCCCAGGACAGTCCTTTCCCATTCCCGGCACAGACACTATTTGATAATGCTTAAACTGCCAGATTATCAGGACTACAGAGTCACAGGCTCCTGCCTTAAGGATTCTGATTCAGCATACCTAGGGTGAGGCCTAGAAATCTTTAGTTTTACAAGTATCCCACATGATTCTTAGGATCAAGCATGTTTGGGAAACGAGGCTCCATGACACAACTATTTTAAAAATCACTTCATTGTAAGGATTATTCTTTCCCAAGAACTTCATAACTTCTTCATGATGACAGACTTCTGGGGTACTATGAGGCCTTGCTCAAGCACCTTTACCAAATCTGCAGTAATATAATTAAATGAGCTAACATATCTCTTAAACTTACATCCAAACATTTCTCAGGCAGCAAGTCTCCCAATATGATAATTCTCCAAGCTAAAGCGAGGGCATGCTTGACAAATCTAGCCTGGCTAATCAAGAGACTCCAACCCTGCAAACGGCCAGACTTTGCCACTGATGACCTGAAACATTGATGATTTCTTTGCACCCAGGGTTAACTCCTCCCCAAAGGTTCACAGAGACGAAGCCAGCTAATTTCCCTATTAAATGTGAGTGAGTCACCGTCCTAACGATTTAGATTGCTAAGGTGCACATATTGAAATATATGCTTCCCGGCACAATTCCATATCCAATTACAACAGTAAACCCAATAAAGGCACAGTAAAACTGCCACTCAGGCAAGGAAGAAATACAAAGTCATAAGCCAATTCAGATACTGCTAATATCTTCTGAGGGACAATGTAAATGCCTAGAACCACTTTTAGAGACTTCACATTATCTTTGTTTCACCTAGGAATCTTTTATATAAAATGTCAGCTGGAAAACTGGTAAATTTCCACATCCTGAGCTAAATAAAACCCTGAAAGATGATTCCATTTCCTTCTTATGAGTTTTGCAATAACTCTCTCTATTCCCTCTTCCTTTTAAAGTCCCACTTTTAAGGATCAAAGTTTTGTTTTAGGATAACATAGCAAGCATTTAAATTTCTATGCATAAAGTCAAAGCTCTGTGTTGTTTTTGAAATGAAAATATAATCAATGTATATCTGTCTTCAAAACATGCATAATTGCAGGTTAGGAGTCACATGCCTGAAATCCCAGAGATTTGGGAGGTTGAGGTAGGAAGATCATAAGTTTGAGTCCAGACAGGGCATTTTAGCAAGACCCTGTTTCAAAAGTAAAATTTTTTAAAAGAGGTGAGGATATACCTCACTGATATAGCACCCTTGAGTTCAATTCCCAATACTTCCAAAACAGAAAAAAATAAAAAAGAAAATGTGTAGCTTTCAAGCAAAATGTCAATGTAAATGGAATTGTCAAGTAAACATTTTAAAGTATTCAAGGATAAAGTAACTAAGAGCAGCATTAGTAAGATGTAAACTACTTGATTTTCGTCTTGTTTTTACTGTGTAGCACAGTGACACAGTTTACCTGCAGTTGTGTGGCAAAGGTGAAAAGAGACAGACGGAGCATTTACCAAAGCCTTGCAATTGTGGTAACATTCCTCAGAAAAAATTACAAGACTTTTAAATACAAGGGCCAAAGCAAAATCCTTTAAAAATCCATAAGAAAACCTAATCTATTAGCACTAACACCAAACAAAAAAATCCAAAACTACCCTTGGATATTTGGTTTGTGTCATAATAAAAAAGCAGTGACATTCCATATGGGCAGATGAGGGCTCAACATAAGGAAGAACTTTCTAAGAATTAGAAACAATAGTGAGCTTCCTTCCTCTAGCTCTAGAAAAGTCAAGCAAAATCCCAGAGACCTCCTGTCACACATGTTATCAAGGATATTCTAGCTTTGTTTAGGAAGTTGTTCAAAATGACCTTTGGGGTCACTTCCAAGTAAGTATTTAATTCAAGGGTTACTTTCAATGACGAGATGAATGATATGGGGACAGATAGACCACACACATACACACACACACACACACAGGTACGGTTTACCCCAGAAGACAATTTGGAAGCCTGATGACGTACAATGTGATTCTAGTGGCAAAAAGCAAAGAAGGATCAATCAGTACATCCTCAACCTGCCACTCTGAGGAAAGGGAAGAAGGTACAGGTTTTTTGTATCTGAGGATTCTCTTTGGGTCAAAGAACAAACCCAGGTCCTTGATGACCTCTAGCATATTTTTTAACAGTCTGCCAACAATCTGCTCTTGGGACAGACCAGGAGCTACAAAACTACACAACACACTTGGATGCATAATTGCTCATGTAAAAACATGTCACGCAATGAACCTTCTCTGCTCTCAACTACGTATCAGTTCCCACGTGAGGAAAGCACAGGACGAGTCCAAACCTGATAGCTTCCTGAACAAGTGTGCAAGGAAAAAATGGAGCACACACTTCAGCTTTTCTCAGTAGAAGTTTAACCTCTGTTTTTCTAAGCAATTTAACTTACTAATCAATTGACAGACTCCGATCTCCAGCATTACTGAAATAGGAAAGCAAAAACTTGGGTCATGTCCCTCACACCCTACATAAGGTCTCAATCCCCTCATATCTCAACTAACAACTTAAATGTTAATTGATCAAATGTTTAAATAAAAGGTTATTTTTCTTTCTGAATTTGCTGTTGGCTACTTGTACTACGAGATACGCACGCTTCTCTCCTAAAAGAATTATTACATGGATGGCCAGGTTGCTTAATGCAACAACCTGAACTTTATTGAAGTGCTATGCTATATACCCTGGAAGGGTTTCTTATGTGTTTCACTGAGATGAACCAGTGAAGTAAGCAGACATAGGATAAACAGCTACAGCTTCTGTTCTAGCATGTGCACCATTTAGAAAATTTTACTTAATATCAAACAACCGGTATCCTCCCATTATCCATAATGAATATCTCAAAACATGGATCCCAAATAAATTCTGGTATTTTTCTCCTTCTCCTAGTTCTTTTTATTTGGTGGGGAGGAGATAAGGGAAATACTAGGGATTGAACCTGGGGCCCTTTACCTCTAAGTGATACCTCAAGACCATTTTTTTTTTTTTTTTTTGAGACAGGGTCTCACTAAGTTGCTTAGGGCCTTGTTAAGTTAATGAGGCTGGCCTTGAATTTGTAATCCTCCTGCCTCAACCTCAGGAGTTGCTGGGAGTATAAGCATGTAACACCATGCCCGGCTCTCTCCTAGTTCTTAACAGAGTTTATAGCTATAATTTCTCCTGGACAATGAAGCAGAAATACCCTTCAGGAATAGAAATTAAACACAGACTTTCTAGTCAACAGAAATAAGAAATGATATTCAAGTACCTATAATTAATAAATATCAAATACACCAAGGTATCATCTTCCCCAGTTAACTAACCAAAATTAATAAAATGCATTGTTCTCGCAGTTTAAAAATAGGATCTCAGACACTACTGGGTTTATAAATTGGTAAACTTTTCAGAGGAAAATTCAGTCACATTCTTACCTACCAACTACTAAGCTACACTATCCTAAGTATGCAAAGGTAAATGGATAGATAAGAACATTCACTGTAACTTTTTAGGTAAAAGTAAAAAATCCAGAAACAATGCAAATGTACATCAGTGAAAGATTAATTAAGTGACCAACAAATTTACTAGTTAAGTAAGTCTCTGTGCATCCTCAGTGTATACCAGAATTGTCTAAAACCAACAACTGTGGATATGAAAAAACACCCTAAACAAAAAATCAAGCTACAGGTCAATATGCACAATTTAATCCTATCTGTATTATTAATAAGAAAAGAAAGATATATATGTATATACCTGAACATGACAGCATATAGTAAAAAAAAAAAGGAAGAATAATTAAGAAATTGCTTATGAAACAAACTGAGGACTCTGACTTCTCTTATCTTTCTCTATTGTTTTAAGTTTACATTATATTCCTATATCACTTTTATTTACAATATCTATTTAGACTGCTCCTTTAGTCCCACACCATGTGCAATTTTGTAATTCTGGCCACATCCCCTGTGGGATGAAGCTCACCACCTACACCCTGTCTTCCCCAGCTCTTTCGTGCTATAACACCAAAGTTCCAGTTCACAACTTGCGTAACGGATGGCTCCACAGCTGACATTTCCCCCATTTTTCCCTTTCTTCACAACCTTATGCTCTAAAATATAAACTCCTTTAAGAGCAGGGTCAAAGTTGGCCTTAAGCCTGACTTTCCCCAGTGGTATCTTCTATAGTCCAAAGCAGATATGGTTGAATAAATGTTAGATTTATTTTTCCATTAGATTATAGCATTTAGGTTAAAATTTGTTTTAAAAAGGCAACATCGTCCATTTTCCTACCTTCCAGATTTGGCAATAAATCACTTCCAGATCAGAAAAATGTTGAAGTAAATTAAACATATATATGATTTTCTAATATTAAACTACGTAAAATATGGAAGAAAGAAGAAATGTTACAAACAATTCTAAAAAAAATTTCTAAAAGATTAGGAAAACATACAGTAGGTGTGACATGGGGAAAGGAAATACAGGCAAAGAAAAAGGAATCTGATTGAAGGGAAAAAGATAAGAATTTACTTATTTCTAGGAGTTAACAAAGATTTCAAACTCACACACACACACACACACATACACACACACACAGACACCAAATAAAACATTAGTTTCGGGTTCTGGTACACATTTATAACAGTGAACAGAAACTACACATCAGAATGGAATGATTATTGATTTCTTAATGGATTACTGCTGCACAAATTTACACTCACCAAAAAACCATCAATCTTTGGGTAATAATTATAAACCTATCACAGTACATACAACATTCTGACTGAATTGAAACTTACTGCTATCTGCCGGGAAATGACCAATTTTCTATTTCTCTAGCTCCAACCACAATACAGAATTGTGAGCAGATACTCACATCAAATGCTACTATAAGACACGGTTTAGAACAGCCACAGCAGGCTCCAACTGTAAATTGCTGTTAGAGAGGTAAACAATCAGGTCTGGGTGGACTTTTCTTACTATTCATTAGCTATGGAAACTGTAAATAAAATGAGTATCAGACAGTTACACTTATTGAAGACCTTTCATTACTGGCAGATTGTGGAACATGGGTCAACAGTACATTAGTGAAGTCATGCTGTTCTGACTTCACATCCTAGTTTCAAACCTCTCCCCAAATCTGCCACAGAATCTTGAAAAAAATCAAGCTCGAGTTACGGCTTTTTTTAGACCCTAAGTGTATTCTCGGTAAATAGTATTTTTACTAAATACCCAAGGGAACACTATTGCAATTAAGATTCTATTTTCCAAAAAGAAAACCCCATTATGTCAGTTCCACCTAACAGTCCTTAATCATTGAATAATGATGTAAAACAGTACTAATCAATTAAAATTTTAATTCTCATATTTTCCAGCTGTAGGGTTTAGATAACACTTCCTTCCAGATATTTAATCCCATTCTGAATACCTTATTTGATCTATATTACACATAAAGAGTCATAAAATGAAGATAGTTAATCCAACTCAAATAAAGATAATTTGGAATCAATAACATACTTGTCTTCATTTTCTCTTTAGATCCTCATCTATTGTTAAAATTTGGGGTTAGGTATATCAGTTTTCTCTTCTGAAGAATTATAATGTGCAACTTTTCCACCAATTATGTATCTTTAAAATATTTATTTCCAAAACATCCTAGGAACTAAATATCCATGGAAACTATAAAACATTGCCTTTTCTAAGTACTAAGAGACAATTAAATTACCATGATAATCAACCATAATAATTAAAATACTATTAAATATAATATAGAATCAAATAGAAATGCTAAATAAAGTTACCATTATAAATAAAAGGAATAAAACAGATTTGTAAAATACTATAAAAGATTTGTGAGAGTAAATTTTGAAGATGGCAAACTTGGTGGGATTTTTTGTTGTTGTTGTTATTTGTTTTGTTTTTCTTTAATGGTTAAGGATATTCTAAATCTTACAAAAATCAAGTCAAAAAAACTAAATATATTCTCTAGAAGGCAAGTGGTAACTTCAGACCAAGTTGGTATTACCCTTAACTTTCAAACCTTAGGAACCCTACATGATAAGTGAGAAAACCCATATGCAAATGTTTAGTCTATAAATAAAAACAGTAAATTGTGCCAGGAAATGAGCTAAGTGTTTTATGCAACTTGCTGCTTTTACTTCTTAAAAGCAATAATAAGTATTACATTGTATCTATTTACAGCTGAGGGAACTGAATTTTGAAAAAGTAAAGAACATTCTCAGGACACATACTTGTAAGTTGAAAAACAATGGCATTGTAGCCAATTTCCTCCAGTTTAACCTAAGAGTAAAGACTTGAACTCAGTTCTTCCAAACCTGAAAGCTAGTATTCTTAACCACTTCTGTTACAGCTGCACCACAAAACATAGGAACAGCTGCACTCACAGGGATTGCTATGGGGTCCAGAGCATACAAGTACACAACAGTTGTCACAAATGGAATAATTACACAAATAAATGAAAAGAAGGAATGAACATAACGTGAAGGAAGGACACAAGGCTGATCCTGGAGACAAGATTTTAATCAACGAGCACAGTCTCCCTGTGTGATCCCGGGCCTCAACACACAGATTCCTACAGTAAAGGCTTCGGAATGGACACTCCAATATAAAATACTGTGCGTGTGTTACAGGCACAGAAAATTCTATTTACAGAAAGGAGAAGAGAGCAAGTCAGTTAGTGCAT
Organism: Aplodontia rufa; assembly: GCA_004027875.1. NCBI lineage: Eukaryota > Metazoa > Chordata > Mammalia > Rodentia > Aplodontiidae > Aplodontia > Aplodontia rufa. The sequence goes on from PVKS010002761.1 coordinate 33,919, forward strand.
GAGTCCACACTCACTGTCTTCAGTGTTCCTGGCCCTATTCCAGGTGTTGAGGCCACATCAGTGAATGTGACTAAATAACGTTCCTCAAGTATGTGCTGGAAGAATAGACAAATAAATTAGATAATTTTAGACCCTATTAAGTATAACAAAAATACTAAAACAAGGTAATGTGGAGGGGCTCGCTTTCCTATGGTACTCAGGTAAAGCTGCTCCAAGCAGGCAGTAGGTGAACTGAGATGAGAAAAGAAGAATTTTTCATGCAAAGCTATGAACGAAGGCTGTTACAAACAGAAGGAACAGCAGGTACAATGGCTCTAATACAGGACTGAACGTCTCAGGTGAAAACTGCTTAAATTTGGAATGTATTTTAGAAGTGGAGCCAATGGTTTCTGATGAACTAGACATGTGGTTTGAAGGAAAAGAAGAGTACTAGATAAACAGTTTAAAGTCACAGAATTTAGTCATAAAGCACCAATGGAGTCTAACGAAATCAACTGAGAAAGGGCCTGACGGAGACATAAGGGCTGCCAAAGATGAAGGTGAAGATCAGATATTTTCTATTCCTGGAGTAACTGGCGGCCACTTCTCCCCACATTATCAAAGTCATTCCTCCATTTCTTTCCCTTAGGTACGTGGCAAAAGATCTCACTTTTCTACCAAAAGCTTCTAGTTTTCTGATGTCAACTAACTAGATCATTTCCTTTATCTTAATTGTCAGTATTCCAGAAACATCGAAACACATGGTAAAAATAGAAACTCTGAAACAATACTAATCACTGCACTCAAGGGTGTCACAGACAGCAAAGAAATAAAAACATCAAATTCAAAGCACGAGAGCATTCTCATGCAATAAATGCTTTGCTATAAAGTGACGAAAGATCCTAAAAACACACTAAAATCCAAAATATCTGTAAACTCTCCACTTGAAAAGAAAGCACTTGGGAGAGAGCTGAGGTTCCCCACCATTCTTAAGAGCTAACCAAGTAGGCAAAAATGCACTTTGTGATTTAAGACGAATCTTGCCAGCAGCTAAAAGTGTTTTACAGTAATTCAACTTATATCACTCACATACTAAAGAAAAAAATGTCAAACAGAAAAGTACAAATTGATTATCAAAAAAAGTTCTTTACAGCACAAAAATATATATGACCTACTATCAATTAAATTGCCACTACAGATATACAGATCCAAACCTGCATCTTCAGTTCAGTTAGTATTAAATACATTGCTTTCTTATATATGATATTTTCAGTTAAATACCATGGGCTTAATTAGGGAAACTTATTGCAAGCAAATTACATTTCGTGACCTTCTAAATAACGTACAATTTTGTTTTAACATTTAAAAAAACCAAAAGCAGGAGTAGAAGAACAATGAAAACATTACTTGTAAGAAGACGATCTTACAATGAGATGTGTTGGTATTCACCCAGCTATTAAATACACTGCCTTATTTCTTGCAGCTAAAGGAATGATCACAAACAAATGTTTACAAACTACCTAAGGGTTGCTCATCCAACAAACTGCTTGGACACTGTTATGATACATCTAAAAAATTTTTAGAAAGGATTAAAGGGTGAGGGGAAGACTTTTGTAATGGTTGTGTTATTTGACCCCAGGCACTGTTACAACAATTATATCATGGGCTAATGTGATAATTACCACAACTGCCCTAAGAAAACTGAGGTCTGGTCTCACAATCTGGCATACACAGAACTGTTTAACGGTTTGAAGGAAGAACCATTTGATTCATAGGTTTCTAAATGATCTTTCAGATTTAGATAAGAGTAAACTAAAAATGATAGTAGTGTCACATGGCATTTTTATGTGTGTCTACTAAGTGACCAATTTATGATTTAAAAGATCTTAGATCAGATAGATTAGAAATATTCATTAGGCAAAATAATTTTAACAATAACTTTAGAATTACAGCTTTAAACTTTTCCAGCTCTTCATTCATACTTCTTACTCATAAATAACAAAATTGTCTTGGAGTAAAATTCAACTCTTTTAATCAGTGTGTGGATATATTGATAAAAATACATCAAGACTCTCTACACATATCCTTTTAAAGTCTTGTAAACACATATCTAAATTCTACTAGCATGATAATGCCTAAATGATGTATTTTTTGAAGCCATGTGAAGCTTCCAAATGCTTGAAGCTTTTAGTCCAACCTATTTTTCTGCTTGAAAGAATGTCGAGAAGAGTTAAAAGTCTAAACTAGAGCTAACTTTAGAGCACTTACTTTAAAACTGTGTTGTGGGTTAGACAAACTGTGTGATCTGGTCTCTGGTATACTCAATACAGACCAAATCTGTGGGCAATCTGAGTAAATTACATCCAGAACAATCGAGATAGGTTTCTAATGCATTCAGTCAAATAACTATGACATATTAACTCATAACTAGCTTCTATGTAAGCAAGAATTTTTTTTTTTGTACTAGGGATTGAACCATGAGGTATTTAACCACCCAGCCATATCTCCAGCCCTTTGAATTTTTTATTTTGATACAGGGTCTTGCTAAGTTTCTTACTTGTATGTTGCTGAAACTGGCCTCAAACCTGCAATCCTGTTCTCAAGCCACTGGGATTACAGGTGTGTGCCCACTGCCTGGCAAAACTAATGTTTTTAAACTATTTCTTGAAATGTATTAGGCACTATGAAAAAAGCATTACTAAAATTACTCATTAATCCTCACAACCCCAACAGTCAAGCACTAATTTAGGATTCTAAAAACGAGGAAATGAAGACTAACACAATTCAGTCAAGATACAAAGCCCAGGCCCTTCAGCTCTAAAGCCCAGCTCAATCCGCTACCCTCAGGCTACAGAGATCACAAAGTCATTTTCCCTACCCTCAAGAAGTTTCCAATTGCAGAGTGTGATAAGCAGTAGTCAAGTAATCAAGTAATGAGAAAACAAGATAGCAAGAGATAAATGCTTCCAAGATTTTAAAGAGGAAACTATTCTTGGAGCAGAAGGATCATGTAGTTAAAGGGACTAAGGGCATTGCCACTAAGCATGTGTAACTCTGCTTAGTTAGGAGTTAAAGTTCAGACATGACAATGTGTGTTTACATGTACTCTGCCGTGCAAACTTTTGAAAACATATTCCCTTTTCTCCTTGATTCTTCAGAGGATGAGAGATAAAAAGGAAAAAAAAAAAAAAGACCCTACTAGTGTCTAATAGTAAGTTCTGAAAATTCCAGACACACAACCAAGAGATTAGTTTTAACACAAGAAATATAACACTACGTGCATGAAAACTCATGAAATTTCAGAGCCACACTGGGAATCCACTCACCAAAACAGCTATTGCACAAGTAAATAAGTCCATGCTAAAAAAAAAAAAAATCACTCTGGGCAAGGTCAGGCAGGAAGATACATACACCATGCGGCCACCACCTGCCAGGAAACACATCTTCTGAATTGCCATCCTCAAATGAAATGCATTATTACTGTATAATTACCATTTCAATTATCCCCCTCACAAACAGAGGTTTATTTGTGATTTGCTATAATTAGGTAATTTTACTTTCATTTCTTCAGTAATTGATTTGAATACAACAGCATTAATAACTGCCTTATATCCATAAACACATTTCTTCTCAGAAAAGGATTATTAGTTTATCTACCTGATAGCAAAATGTTCAGTAAGTGAGGGCTGGAGCAGTGGTGGCTCAGCGGTTATGGCGCTTGCCTGGCATGCAGGAGTACACAGGTTCAAACCCCAGCACCCATGTACACAACTAAGTGTCAAAGCAATGAAAGCCATGTGAAAAACTAAATTAAAAAAAATTGATTCTCTCTCTCTCTCTCTCTCTCTCTCTCTCTCCTCTTTTTAAAAAAAAAATGTTCAGTAAGTGATCCAGGAATCTTGGGTTTTTAGACAATACTTTTTTTTTATTGTTGCTGTTGATGAAAAACAGACTAAAAGCATGTCTTAGAAGACTATTTGATATAAAATTGATTTATAATGCTTGTGGGATGTTTCTTAGATATTCCTGGATTCAACTTATACCACATACTCTTTTTATCTAACAATACAATAACAGCTGCCATTCTGGTTAACATACCATGTGCCAGACACCATTCTGGAAGCTTTATACATAGTATATCTGATGCTCACCACTGCTGACAAGGCAGATATTACTGCTCCCGTTTTACAAATAAAACCAAGATTCCCAGAGATGAAATACCTGTCTATGAGACCCATTTCTGACAGGTATCAGGGCTTGCTTCTTTACATGAGAAAGGGAGGAAGAGGAAAACCCATTCAATTATGTAATTTTTAAAAACTCTGTTATTCTTTTCAAGTAACAAATAAATGCTAGCCAAATACCACAGAAAGATCTTCTGAGACTATTCAAATAAATATTAAGCTCAAATTTTAATCTGCACATTCTATGTAAGATGTGAAAGCATTTTAAATACTGTAAAGTAATTTACAAATAAAATATTTTTTAAAGAGAGAGAATCAATTTTATTTAGTTTTCATGGGCTTTCATTGTTCTCACACTTAGTTGTGTACATGGTGCCGGGGTTTGAACCCAGGCCTTGTACCTGTCAGTTGAACGCTGTAACCACTGAGCCACTTATCCAGCCCCTAAAATATTATTTTTAAAAGGCTTAAAATTAGTTTGTTATCTTAAACAACTTAAACATACACCCTAATTTTGTTTTCTTATTTATGGCATTAAACCTTTCCTTTAATAGTAATACACATGTACACTTCATCTCATGTCTTATAAATTTTTATTGATTTATTATCACAGCATTAAGCTTAGAAAAGTGTTTCTATGGGTAAAGACTAACCTGGGGATTCTAAATCTTTGACAGAGTATAATCTCAAAAAAGTATTTTTAAGCTGGGCATGGTGGCACACATCTGTAATCCCAGCTACTCAGGCAAAAGGGACAGCCTGGGAAATTTAGGGAGACCTTGTCTCAAAATAAAGTATAAATATGGGCTAAGGGTATACATAGCTCAGAGGGAGAATACTCCTGGATTCAATATCTAGTACTGAAACAAGAAGAGAAAGTTTGTCACTAGTGCCTGTATTATAGATACTTTAGGGAGAAAATGGAAAAATAACAGATCAGAGACAAAAATTGGAATCAAAATCCCATTTACTATCAATTTCCTTCTTCATTGCTTTCTCCTAAAAGAAACACAGAGAGTTCTTATTCTTTCTGTTAGGCTTAAGGTCCTCCTAACTCCCCAATCCCCCTTCTCACTGAAATGCAGTAAAATGGCAGCTTATGGACTAGACCAATGATCAGGATATCCATGACTTCAGAATACGACCAGACAGGATTTCTTCACACAAACATGGCATGCTCTTTTGAAAAAGACAAAAGCAACAGATGAGTCCAAGGTGGCCACTGGTAATAGCACTGGTTTAGTAGAAAAATCTATTCAAGGCACTACCCACTTTTGCCTGCTTTAATCAGCTCAAATCTTCAGGGCCCCAGTTCTCCTAACCAACCTCCCTCCATCGCCCACTCCCTGGCTTTCGGATACCTCAAGAAATATGCTTCTTTCTCCTGAACTCGGTGTTAAATCATTTACCTTCTACTAGAAACCATTCTCATCCTATTGACATATTCTTCATATTCAAGTAGGAAGCTTCCTTGCTTGACTTATAAATTGATTTCTTTATTTACATTTTCTGAAAGAAGAGAGAAAGGAGGGAATGACGCAATTTTTCACTTGCCCTATTGCTCTCTCTACCAGTTCTAGGTTATGAATTTGTCACTGTTTGCAAAGATGACAGTATGGAATTCATACTCTGAGAGTCTAAAAACAGTAGACTTACAAAAAACTACATTCTTTTTCTAATTCTCAGTTATGCCAAACTAAATCTATAGCTGCTTTCAAAAACTTGGTAAAAATGTAACATTATAATAGAATTCACTTCATATTTCAAAATACTATATTAGAGTCAGTATTTTTACTGTGTGTAAGACTTAAAAAACAGTATCCAAAAATAACTAGGTACTACCTATCTTTCATTCCTAAAAACTTATATTAAACAGCCCAATTTCCAAGCTTTAAAGACTATAAATGATCTGAGCAACCGCTTCTAATACAAATAGATGGACCTTTTACAATCAGGTATTTAACACAAATCCTCAGACCAAAAATTTATGAAATGCCACTTCTCAGTCGAAGTGATAGTAAATATATTACCAGCAAAGCAATCTACATCAGATAACCTGGATAGTAAAAATATCAATGTTAAGTCTTATTAAACAATCTGTAAGACATGTTTTATAAAAGAAAAACACTTCTGTATATAAATATTACTTGTTTAAATTGTGTATGTTTTAAACAACAAAAACAATAGAAGGATCTTCATGAAAATGGCCATAATATAATATGCTTTGTGTAGCTATAGAAGAAATGGTGCCTCTTTTGAACTCAACCAGAAATTCTCAATGTTAATTCAACGGAAAGAGAGCAATGTAGTACCTGAGCACTTCAAAATATTACCAAGCCCTGCATTTGACGTCTTAGTAAGAAGTAGGCAGAGTTGATATAGTCAGTTTCGAGAAGAACTACGGCTTCAACGATAATAAAAGAGCAATGACAAAAATGTCAAAGGTGTAGACACCCAGAATGTTAATTTATTAGAACGTGACTTTACACTGATTAATTATACGCTTCTCAAAATATCTGAATTGCATAAGAATACTTAATTGAAGCATTTCATCTTGTACACGCTACTAAAAACAGTTTTAAATAAGTGATAGAGAACTGGTTTTAAAATTATATGATGTTTGATCAGTAAATTCTAAATTTGCCATACCAAGATAGTAGTAGTAGAAATGAAGATGATGATGATGGCTTCATGGAAACATTCATATTAAAATTAACTTGGATTTCACTGAACATGCTCATACAGCACCAGAATAGATATCTTTCCTATTAAGTAACAAGAAATGGTATAATTTTGCTATGAAATCTCATTTGCTGTGGTCAGATTACTTCAGTGATTCCATAGAACTAGTGTGACTTTTTTCCTTCTGAACTATAAACTGGATGTATGTTCCTTCTCAACCTTCAGCGCACTGAAGGTGTCTTTCCAGGTGACAGTGCTACTTTCCATCTTCATCTAACGAAGCATCTTAAGCTGCTGACCACATCACCTGTCAACATATCACTGAATGGAAGTTTGAATTTATGGCAACAGTAGTTGAAGTATCCTTTACAGGCATTCATTCTAAGACTGCCTTCGTACAGTGAAGCCATAAACACATTTAAAATAGAAATATAAATCACATTAAGGAAAATGAATGAATTCCGGGTCAGTGAGAATTTCCAATAACCTGATTATACGTATTAACATAGGCTACAGAGTAAACCTGGGGGAATTTAGCCAAGGAAGGTGAAAGGCAAAAAAATTAATCTCACAAGTATTTGAGCTGAAGCTAGATCTAGGGTGTCTAAATCCTTGTCCACTCAAGAGAGAAGGAACTGGAAAAAAGACTTCAACTTCAAGGGCAATATTATGTCTATTGTAATGATTAACATATTAGACCACTGAATATTTGAATTCTATAATCTCCTTTGTTCAAATTCTGCTCAGCAAATGACCTTCATTAATTAACCATATAGGTCCTTCACAATAACAAAATGACCTGGTCAAGCCAACTAGGATAAGACGGATCCTAGGTTAGTTGCTTGGGTTTTGTTTGTTTCCTTTTAAAGTGCAAATATAACTTGGTATCCTGACTTTAAACATTAATTCTGTAAACTTCATTAATGTAAGTCAACCCTGATATAGGGATCTACTTTAGGTAGGCCACAAATCAAGTTCTGGAACTTGCAAGGATGAGTCCCAAATCCTACACCATAAGTAATTTCATGGGGAAATGCTATCCCTGTGGGAACCTTTCTACATAACTGATTGCTCTTTCAACTTTGTTTTGTTGCATGTCTTCAAATTTGCACACTTTTGAAAAACACATGGGTGAAAAAAACATGACAAGCAAGAAATTCACTTATAATGGAAACAAATCATGGTATGTACATCCCACTTATTTTCTTCTAAATGCAATGAGCAATACTGCAATCTCGAATAAAATATCAATTCTGTTGGACCCTTAGAAATAATATCCTTCTCTTCAAAACACCTCTAACATTTCTTAGGGCCCAAACACCAGCAGTGCATCACATGAAGTAAGTGTTCAATAAATATTTGCTGGGTCAATGATTCAAAGATGAAAAGTATCTCTGGAGAGTTCTGAAATCTCCATATAAAGCATATTTCAGAAGAATTATTTCTACCGTTAACATTCATTTGGAATTCCAAATGAATGGGACAATGGGAGTGGGATGTTTTTTAAGATAGTATTCTATAATAGATATCTTAAGACAATAGGTATGTTAATTAAGGTGTTTGCTATACCATACATTCTTCTCTAGGTAATTTTATCCAAGGGACACAATATTATAAACTGTTTAAAAAAATTAAGTACATTGCAAATCATTTAAAATAATAAAATTTACGTGTTCATCTTAAAGTTTTCAAAAACTCTCTTGAACTACAGTACTAAATTCCTTGACTATTAATGTGGCAGAACTGACTGGAATTTAGCCAAAAAAATAATTTGTGTATTATAAATTACATATTAAATCAAATAGGTTATAGAATACAGACAAATCATTAGAGTAGAAGCACTAGAATTCATGGGATATATTAGCTTAACAACTTTTTAAAAAATAAAAGTTATAATATTAAATAAACCATAAAATTATAAAGAGAAGAACCTGCATATTTTATTAAAAAATCAGTGAGTCACCCAGGTATGGTGGTGCACGCCTATAATCCCAGTGGCTCTGGATGCTGAGGCAGGAGGATTGCAAGTTCAAACCCAGCCTCAGCAACTTAGGCCCTAAGCAACTCAGCAAGATGCTATCTCAAAATAAAAGATAAAAAGGCTGAGGATGTTGCTCAGTGGTTAAGTGCCCCTGGGTTCATTCCCTGGTACCAAAAAAAAAACAACAACAAAAGCGACTCAATCATATTAATCCCACTTTACTAAAGCATGGGTTTATCTATTTCAGTATAGAATTTCGGTAGGTCAATTAGGGAAATAAAGCTAAGAATAACCAATGGATGAAGTTTTAAGAAACACTAAACTATTGGAGCTGGAGCGGAGGCTCAGTGGCTGTGGTGCTTGCCTGGCATGCGTGAGTACTCGAGTTCAAACCCCAGCATCACATACACAACAGTCTCGGAGCAACGAAAGCCACATGAAAAACTAAATAAAGTTGATTCTCTCTTTCTCTCTCTCTCTCTCTCTCACAGTCCCTCTTTCTTTAAAAAAGCAAGAAATACTAAACTATCACTGAAGTAATACAGGAGCAAAGTCACCAAGCCATAAGCTACATTTCACTAATAAGGAAAGTTCACACTTTATCACACTCTATCCAAGTACTTGATTATTATCCCTTCTCAAATTCTACCAAATTCTACCTGGTATTTCAAACAGTATCCAGAATTAAATTAAAGTAAACTCAATTTTTTTCCTGGAAACCTGCTTCAGAATTTCCTCCCTTTACTGATGGAACACATTGCCTTCTATCCAGTAATGTGGGCATCTTCATCCTTATTTAACTCTTTTGTCTCCTTAACCTTACTAATCAAGTTCTGTGCACTTTTAAGATGCTACCTGATTCTTCTTTTTTTAACTTTTTTAATCGGTGCATTATAATTACATGTACTAACGGGACTCATTATGCCATATTCATACAAGCACATATGATAATTTGATAATCTCATTCTCCAGTACCTTCCCTTTTCATTCCCTCCTCTCTCTCTCTTGATGTGCTTGCTCTGCTCTACAGATCACCCTTCTATTATTATTATTACTACTTTAACTATTGCATTACAATTATATATAAAAGCAGGATTCATTGTGTTATACCTGTACATTGACATAGCAAAATTTGATCAATCTCATGTCCTCCCCTCTTCTTTCCCTCTCGATTCTCTTATAGAAGAACGAAACTAAATCCCTATCTCTCACATTTCTCTTTCTTTTTTGTCCCCACTACCATTAGCTCTCATGCCTTCTCAATCATTGCAACATATTATTAATGGTGTCCTACCTATAGGCTGGTCGCCATCCACAAACTTTCCCCATAGTAGTCAGTATGATTCACATCAATGAAAAACTTAAAATCAAGGGCCAGGTTCTGTGTTCTGTACCTGTGGTTCCAGTTTCTCAAGAGGCTAACATGGGAGAATCAGTAGAGCCCAGGAGTTTGAGACCAGCCTGGGCAACATAGTAAGACCCCATCTCAAACAAAACAAAACAGAAAAAAAAAAAACAAAAAACAAATACAGCTTCCCTCCCCCCAAAATATAAAAAAGTTAAGTGCTTTGTTAACAGCCTTGGCTCTCCTGAAAATAAAAACCAGGTTTCCTCTCATATGAGATATTCTATCATCTTTTCCTGATAACTCTCCAGAGTAATCTCTAGCTTGAAAATTCCTAAAGGCCAATTTTACACTCTAGAAGTAGCCACCTGCTTGTATTTCCCAGAATACTGCATGTTATTTCTAACCTCTCATTGTGAATACATCATTTACTGAAAAGCGTTCCATTCCACTGCTCCTCTAAATCCTTTATAATTTAATAAATCTCAGCTCACACAACTCTCCCTCTAGGAAGTCTTCCCAAACTAGTACCCCGTCTTAACCTCCAGAATCACTGAAGACGCTCAGCTTCCTACAATGCAATGCCCTATTTAGGAGTCTGTCTGTCCCTGCAGAGCATGAGCTTCCTGGAGGACGAGGAGAGTATATGCTTGGACTCACCTTACAGTGCCTGGCCTATAGAACACAGCTTACAAACATCTGTTGAATTAATCAACCATCACCATACATCATTGTCAAGTGCCTATTGCAAATAATATTTTAAGCTTACTTCAAATTTAAAACACCTAAACTATTTTACCCCCAAAATCCATAGGCAGCAACAACTTGATTACAACTTAAATAGGTATCATCAAGTGAGAATTCATGCTATACTTATGAGCATCAAATAAGATTAAATTTTTGAGGAGAACTCTCTAGGAAAGAATTAATTCTCAACATGGAAAGGACATTTTCTGCCCAGCACAGTGGTACACATCTGTAATCCCAGCAAAACAGGAGACTAAAGCAGAAGGATCACAAATTTGAGGCCAGTCTCAGCAATTTAGAGGTCCTAAGCAGCTCATTGAGACTCTATCTTAAACTAAAAATTAAAAAGCTCTCAGGATGTAGCTCAGTGGTACGGTGACATTAGATTTAGTCCCCAGTACCAAAAAAAAAACCTTTTTTCTTTTCACAGTCCTAATCACTGGTGTCCTTGGAGCCCAACAATAAGCAATATCTGTTTTTACATACAACGAAAACCACACAACTTTATTCAGGAACACTGAAACCCAATTTAAAAATCTTCTGACAGGGGCTGGAGCAGTGGCTCAGTGGTTACAGAGCCTGCTGGATATGCACAGGGATGCAAGTTCAAAGGCCAGAACCACGTACACAACAAAGTGTCGCAGCAATGAAAGCCAAGTAAAACTGATTCTCCCTCTCATTGTCCCTCTCTCTCTTAAAAAAAAAAAAAACAAAAAATACTCTGACAGATAAACTCTACTTAACCAAAATCTTTACAGAGCTTTAAATAACAGAGGATATTTTTTCTTCAATCTTTAAATTACCAAAAATGCCTGCCTCTGTTCCACCGACCCATGCAGTAAACAGGCAAGAGCAAAAGATCCAGATTCCAAACAGAACTGGGTTTGAAAACAAACCCTTTTTCTCGTGAGTCATGGGTACAAAAAACAGTAACTTGACTGCTCTGAGTAACAACAGCAGTGATTATTTATTGGGTCTTATTTTGTGCCAGGCGTTGTGCTAAGCATTTTACATATATTGCCTCATTTAAACTTAACAACAGCCTCTTGGGGTAGGTACTGGTTACTCCCATATTACAGTTAAGGAAACTGGAGCTCAGAGATGTGACATAAAATGCCCAAGTTCACAAGGCAAGTTCATGGCAAGGAAGGAATTCCACCACAGGCCAGTATAACTCCCAAGTCCCTCCGACCCTCAGTTCTAAGGTGGAGAGATTGTAGTTACTTACCTCAGGGAGTTGTTGCAAAGACTATTATGGAAAGCACCTAGCACAGTGCTGTCCTATATAACCTCCATAAATGAGGTCTCTCCACCTTCTCTCAATCCAGTGGTAAACACATTTAAAATAAGGGGAAGAAATTCCTTAGTACTCCTTACTTATTTCTAAGCAGAAATTTCTGCATATCAATTAATTCACAAAAGTAGTACCATGCTAATATAAATATGTATTAAATATAAACAAATATGAAGGAAAAAAGCAAAGAAAAGCAACACATTCTACCTGTTTTGAACAGTGATCCTGCTATTGATTTTTCAGAATACCATAAGATCAAGTATGTCAATATTCAAAGTATATCAGTGTATCAAAAGTTAGAAGAGAAGAGCATGGAACCCAGAGATCTCAATTCATTTTGGCTTACTGGAAGACTCCCAGTAGAACCTAATCAATCATGTTACACTTTAATAAAAGCATTTCCAAAGAGAAAGACAGATTTGAGCAAAGATAAAGACAATAAGGATAAACCTTCTACAGTAAGTACTTTTGTTTTTCAAAGACAGACCTTAATTACCAACTCTTAAACAATCTCAAAAGATGGAGAGGTTGGGGTGGAAAGAGACACAAAGAAGGAAAAAAAAACTTTTGCTGTTAATTATCTGCAAATATATATTTCCTTTAGTTTTTTTCCTTTTTTTTATTTTGATATACAGTCATGACATTTATCTCAGACAGGTGTGAAGAAATCAAATCAGATTTCCTTCCAATTTTTGTTAAATTTTCTAACAAATAAGAACTAAATGTAAAGTGCGTTGGTTATATACACAAATCCAAGTCCTATAATTCCAAACAGAGCTACATTTTACATCAAACCCAGCTGGTGTTATATTAGGGTGTGTCCTATGAAAATTCAACCAAGGGTGACTGCCAAACTAAGCTAGAGAAGACAACTCAGAAAGCTGGTGAATCCCATCATATAAGCTATATTTTAAAAAGCGCATTAGAACACTCGCTTGACAAGATTACCTGATATTGCTCCACCCTCATAATAACACTCTTCTATTCCTGTAATACTGTTTTTGTCACTAAAACATGGTTCAATGTTGGGCATGGTAGACACCCTGAGAGGATAACACCATAGAGACAGATACCAGTTATCCAACTAACCCACAAAGTAATATCCCACTTTTATGTCCCAACCCTGACAACTTTATCTTTCTGCTAAACAACTAATAGGTCAATTGATTTCCACATATGAAAAATAGAAATCATAATATGCTTCTGCCTGACTAGATTCTAAAACTGGAAATGAAACAAAATGAATGTGAAGCATTATGAAAAGAATAAACTAGATTCCCTGACCTGATTAATGGTCAGAACCTTGTAATACTGGAATTACTACTTCTTCCAATTCCATACATGCCACCTGGCCATCAAACTGCCTGATAAATAGTAGTGACTATAAACTTGATCCACCTAAGAGTTTTAAAGTAATAGAAACAAATTAGGTGTCACAATAGATTTTCTCACATCATTTAAATGCAAAGAAAATTTACTTACTGGCATTATAAAATAAATACAATTTTTTGAGCCTCAGAATATTTTCAATGTAGTCAACTATAAGTATAGAATAGCATGAAACTGATAGCGAAGCAACTATGCAAAAATCAGAAATAAGTTAACCCAAATCAGAAGGAATCACAAAGTTTCATCTGTTGGGCCCAAACACAATATGGATTATTTTTATGTTGTTCTGTCTAAATTGTCTATCTCAGATTCTTAGCTTCCAGATTCTATTTTTAAAATCACTTAACACTGTGTATTTCCAGTAGCCATCAAGGCATATGCTGTCAGTCCTGACACCGAAGACTGTCAGCAGAATCAGTATGTACACTAATGATCTCAGGCAACAATGCCCATCCTCTTATCAAAGAGATCCTTATGCCAGAACATAAAAATCTAAAGTTCTCCGTGAAAATTCAGTCTAAAACATAGGAAGCAGTCATTATAAAATGTCAGACTCACTAATACCTGTTATTTTTTTTCAAGGTTATTTAATATGCTCAAATTTAAAACCAAAAACTGTCAGGATTTATAACATTTTTAGTTGTCTCCCAAGTCACCAGTGCTCTGTTCTTGCAATGTCAAATAATGATAGCTGCTGTCATTATTTTTTATACACTAGCTGGCAGCAAGTTATACAGATACCCTTCATCTTGGAATAGACACCAAATACCCTAAAGAAAAGACTTATTACTTATCGTAATACTGACCACATTCCTAAATCCAAATTAGTTATCATATCATTTTACTATTTTATGGCCAGAACGTTAGTTGCTTGCTTGCTTGCTTGATTGATTGATTTATTCAAAAGAGAGAAAGAATCAATTTTATTTATTAATTTTCATCCAGTTTTGTTTCTCTGGCACTTAGTTGTGTATGTGGTGTTGGGGTTCGAACCCAGGTCCTCAAGTACGCCAGGCAAACACTTTAAGCGCTGAGCCACCACTCCAGCCCCCGACAGTTGCTTTAACATTAAAATCAAAGGTTTTACTTCATTTTTTTCTAAACTATTTAAAAATAATTTCTTCTCCCCTGTTACTTATAGATCTCTCCTTCTTCATACTAGAAACTATCCTATTCTATCATAAAAGTTTCCACATTTGCCTATTCTGTTCTAGGAAGAGGTGGTCCTCTAGGAAGTGTATTCGAAGATATAAAAATTCAGAGTAAGTTAATTTTCATTTAACAAAGTCAACAATGTGTGTAAAGGGATAAAGAACACCAGTAATGTCAGATACAAGTGATTTGACAGATCTTGCACGCAGAAAGTATTCCAAGTCACAGAAAAACAACTGAGTAACCAATTCTAGGTCTCTGTTCTAATAACCAGACATGAGTTCCTCTCTAACTGTATTCTCTTTGGCAATCTAAAATGTTGATATTCTCCTAGATCTAACAGAGAGGAAAAATGGGTATCTTCTCCATCTAACACCTAAGTGGGTAACCTAGATACTGTAAATAGAGGCTACATAAAGGATGCAACAGACAGTTCTGAAGTGAAAGCCAAAATATTTAACCTGCAACTCTTCAGAAAGAACCTGAAAACATATGCAGCTTAGCTAAAAACAGCATGGAATTACCACAGGTTGGTAGTTTAAAAAAATAAATCCACCAAAAAAAATCTTTTTACTAAACATAAGCTTACTGGTGTTGGGTGAGAAAAGCTTCAATGTCAAAAAGCACACTTCTTATTTGTTCAAATTAATCATGCCTATACTCTGCATTGCTTATTTAAAAGACAAGTGAACTGCCTTCTTGAAGCAAGTGCTTACAAAAGCAGAATCAAATTCACAAATCGAGGGGTCCAGTTAACTAATTGACGAACATTTTCCTGCTGATATTCTGGTCGTGATTGGGGCATGGCAGTCAAGACTGATTAAGTTACTCTTTACTCCATATATTCAATATTTCTAAAGCCAACAGCTAAATACTTAACGAAGAGATACTACATACAAACCTATCATGACTCTTTAGGAAATCATGTGGAAAAGTTTCTGAGAAATAAAAACAGATTCTACAGAAGAATTATTAACATTAAATGCTAAGTTGTAAAAACTCTTATTGCCTACATTACTATAGTAGCATGACTACTATCAAAAATCAACAAGCAAAAAAAATTAATAATAATAATAATTGCTGCAAGACCTGGTATAATAGAGTAACAGTATAATTTAGTATGAACTGTGAAAGCACTCAGTAAATTTCTTCCTTTCTTGAATGAAACTCTCTGAGAAATTCCTACCATTATTAATAATAAGGAAGAAAACTTTTATATATAGTAAATGCAAATAATCCAATCACAACCTCAAGTCAATAGCTAAAATCGCTTAAAGCTGATGAACTGTAAAATATATTCAAGAGTAATCTATATACCTTTGCTTATAATTCAGCAAGCTTTACTAGTTACAAAGCTTGTACTTTTATAATAACTTAAGTTTTGAAGGCTTATCAGAAGCAAGGGGAAAGGAAAATTTCTCTCAGATAATCAGAATTAAGTACATGCTTAAAATTAAGTAGATGATTCAGTTTTGTTCAGGTATTAAGTTTTCAAAAAGGGAAAAATGTCTTTCCTTCACATAGCATCAATAGAAAACTTGCAAGTCAAATTAAATCAGATGTCCTTTCCACATAAGAATAAAAAACAAAAGTATAAAGAAAATAAGATTCCAAATTAATTTTGAGTAGGAATAACAGAGCACTTGAAGTTGATAACTAACCTGATAAAATATTAAAATCAAGACAAACCATATTCTTAACAAACACAAGTATTTTGTCTTCTGTCACTAACAGCATATAAGTTGCTTTTTTACTATACTAAAACATACTGTACTACTTCAATGAATGACCCTTAATCAAAATAGTAGCCAAAACTATCTATTAGTACAAACTCAAAACATCCTTTCAAAATTTTCTCATTTCTTCTCTGGATGATCTGAAACAAATACTTTCAACTTTGTTAGAGAAATGGATGTAAATGAGTTCAATAAATCCCAATTACAGTTCACTTCGAATGCTCTGGAGTAGAAACTTTCATGTTTTCTTTTCTTTTTGTAAAAAAGCAAACAACACAACAATTCTATCAATAATGGTTTAACTTTGTGCCAATGCAATATAAAATAATATCATTTTTAAAATATGCTGCAAGAGTCCTTTTCCAATGGAAAAGTCCATTGGAAGTGACAAGTTTGCACAGTTTTTTTTTCTTAATCCAACAACAACAACAACAACAAATCCAGTTATAAACCCGGCAAGTCAAACCAATAATCAACAAATCCTAACATTTCTTACCTGATACAGGTAAGCACCAGCTCCCAAATGCCACATTGGGATAGTTCAGACTAGTAAGCAGGCTCATGTTTTATGATACTACAATGAACAGGAATAAATCTATGATGTTTCTTTAGCAAAAGCTACAGCAGTAGCAATACCACAATGTGAGCAGACCCCACAGACCTAACAAATTCAAATCTGTCGTTTGAGAAACAGAAAAAAAAAAATCATAAAATGAAGACTTACTGCTTGTCATGTGACTTGGTGAGGCATGCTGTCCATTGGGTGTGCTTGAGGTGAGGTCAATTGCCATATTGGAGTGCTCCCTTTCAGGTGAAAGCTCATTGTCACCTGCTTTCACAAAATAAAATCTTTTGGTCTCTGTTCACTGTCACATAAAATCTAATTACTAACTTTAATTCATACACACAGTGGCATGCACAGTTGAGTTTCTAAGCAATACATTTCTCCCTTAAAAGAAACTATAAGGAAATATCTTTCAGAAACATAGTCAATGAATGAAATGACGAAAAGCCACAATCAGCCCACAATAAAAAAATTAACAAAACTTTATTATCACAATATTCTTACATATCAAACAAGGGGAAATGAAGTAGTTGATTTCTAAAGAATCTTTTCCTTGAAAAAAATAAGTTTTAACATCTAATTTAATTATTAAGCACAAAGAATTTTTAATGAGCTTGTTACAAAATACTAGCTATTAGAAAATTAAATGTTTGAAAAAAGAGCTTGCTAAAAAATGTGTCAATTTAAAGAAGCTAATTCTTTCACGTATCTCCAGAAAAATTAGTCTACAGAATAGTAAATATTTAGTACACACCATAGTAGGAGATATGTATTAACCTGACCTATTCTAAATTTAAAGTAAATTGGGGGTGGGGGGAATCAAGTAGAAAAGTGTCAATCTGCTCAGGTGCAACTGATTTAAATACTATCCTTAATTTAATAAGTAGCAGGTATATTTCTATATTTCCTACGTCTCACTTCTATATTTTCTCAAACTCATTTAAAGGTGAAATTGTGAATAGAAAATGAGTACATAATCAAGTAATACAAAGGTAACTTCATCGCTGATAACAAGTTAATGAAAATGAATACTTACACGTTATATAGCCATCAATAGCCTCTGTTTCCATAGTCAAAGTGCAGTGCTGCAAAACAAGAAATTATACCCTTCAACACAATGATTCCTTTTGATATCTGCCATTAAATTCTTCACTTATTTGAGACCTCAAGCACTTTGTCCATGTTGCTGCTGCAACCTGTGCCCAAGAAACACACTACAGTGAACTGTATGTGCTCATTTGCAAGTCACTGAACTCTTTCTGCAAATGATCTGATTCCTGCTGGAGATAGGACAGGAAAGATAAGTGTGCTGTGACATGGGCTGTAGCAAGAAAGGAATGGCTCTTTTCAATAAAATTTTACTTATTTTAACAAAAAAAAATTGGGAGAGAACTACACCTCAAATTTGCCAGCTTTAACTGGGATTTAAGTATTTTTACCATTTCCCACTTCCCACAATCACACTGCAGTTTGAGGACTTCCCCGGTATACAGATAGCTCTATTCACAATTGTTGCAAGATGGTTCATCATGTTCTAATAGGGAGGGGGAGGACAAACAACCATAAGAAAACAAAACAAAACAAAAAACTTAGTGCCCAACTGTGTCTTGAAGACTTCTGCAGCACTTGGCCAACTCTCTGACTTGTATTGACATTTTAGCCTACCCCAAGTTCTGTGTGAGCACCTGTTCAATGGAACCTTAATTTCCTGCCAGACCATGGTTGGATACAAACGCCGAGTCTACTTAATACATTCTGATTTCGAAAATTTCAGAAACTTTTGGCCCTGCAGGAGGGAATCACTTTTTTCAAGTTTGGGGAATCGTTTTCATGCACCAGTGACACAAGACAGAACTTAACTCACAGAAACAAAAGTAAATTATATGAGATGACACCCCCTAGCTTTGATTCACATAATGAAAAGATCGATAATCTAACTGTATTCTTTGAAGGAAAAAGTTTAAGAATTGACAAGTCCTGAAGAGATTTTTACTTATTTTTTTTCCCTTTGGCCCTGGTCCTTTTTGCCTTTAGTTTCAAAACTCTCACTGCACCAGCAGCTAAATTATTCACAATGAGCCATTTCTGTATTGATCGCCAAGTATATTTAGCCCTGGCTCCTGGAATTTCTCCATTACTTACTGGAAAACAGGCAGCTTCACTTCTTGTCTCCAAAACCACTTCCCTTCTCCCTCCCCTGCCCTGCTTCACCATCACCCTCCTTACCCACCCCCAAAAAAACTTTTTTCTTTCTTTCTTTATGGAATAATCAGATCAAATTCCCAACTCTGTAACTATATAGCACTTAAATTTCAACCTGCTGTCCTGTTATCAAATTCTTTCAAATTATGATTACATAAGGCTTTTTAAAAAGGGAATTCGTGAAGTTCAAAAGGGGAGCAGTTTCTTCGAGTATTTTACAAATGAGTTTATCTCTTTAAAAACGTACACATTTAACATACACATATTAAAAAGAAAGAAACGTCAGGGAGAAATGAAAGAAGTCTGCCCCATCAATGAAATGGTTATTAACCCTCAGAGAAGAAAGAAAAAGAAGGAGAAAGAGAAACGAAATGTACATACAAAAGAAATTGTCCTTTGATTAAAAAAGATTCATCACCATTTCCAGCTCTGTCGGGAGATCTCAGCTTCTTCTAACCCCTCAAAAAGGAGGTGACAATGTCGGGCTGAAGATAAACGGAGAGAAAGAAAGAAGTTTTTTGTGTTTCCCCGCTCTCTCTTTCCCTCTCTGGCCCCCTCCAAGCCAAGCCCCCTGCAGAGTTCAAGGCGAGGAGGAAGGAAAAGCACTTTACAGGTGGGTCATTCCAAGCCCAAATCCAGCAAACAGATCGGCTGATAAACAAAACCAAGAAATGAGAGAGAAGGAACACCCCCCTTCTCCTCCTCCTCCTCCTTCCACCCCTCCCCCTCGTCCCGTTGGGATGGTCTAGTAGGAAAAGTCACTCAGGAATGGCACCACGTACTTTCAGGAAAGAGGAAAAAAAGAGAGAGAGAGCAGAGAGAGAGGTCAGTCAGTGCTACAGCAATGCGATTAACAAGAAGAGAAAAAACTTGATCCACCGGTTCCTTAAGAATCGACCAAAAGCTAAGACAAGAAAACTGAAAGAGAAAAGGGGAGGGGGGTAGGAGAGCAGGGACAGTCAGGCAGAACCCAGCAAGGAACCTAGGCCAACTTCACAGGACTGTTTTTTGGCCTTTGGTAAAAAAAAAAAAAAAAAAAAATCTTAATCCCATCTCTTTCGCCCATACTAGAACCTGTCAAAGTGATTTAACTGCTGCCTTTTTACATGTGTCATACCAGTTTTTTTGTTTTGTTTTTTTTTCAATCCCAACAGGATCTGGATAATACCTTCTATCTGGAAAGCTGCAATTTATTCCAGTCTATCCGACCTTTCTTTTTAGAATCCAAGTTAAAACAAAGCAAAACAAGTCCAAATCCATGACAGCTACAGAGATGAGAACTGATTAATCGATTAACATCCCAGAAACAGATTACAAGGAGGGGAAGATAAATGAAGGCAGAGGACATCATCTTCAACCCGATTCCCTGAGCGTCCTTTACAGAAATCATTACCCTAATCGTAACCACAATCCATCCCTTCCAGAAAGAAATACACCTAGATTATTATTATCACTGGTTAACAGCAACAAGTCATTTGATCACAGTGCAAAACGAGATGCTACATAATTACACTTAACTTTGCAAACACTCCCCCCTTTGCAAATCATACACAAATTCATATAGAATCTATGAATCGGAAGACAAATAAAACAAGAGCTCTTCTTCCCCACGCAAAAGCCCAGCGGAGATTTACCTCAGCAGTGCATGCAGTAAAATAATCCCATCACCCTTTTGTTTGTGTTTACTGTTAGTGTGTCCTCTCTCTTTCTTTCTTTCCTGTGCCTAACGTGTGTTTGTGCACTGCAGTTGGTGGTGGAAACTAAGGCAGTGGATCTGTAGCTAAGGGTAATCCTGTTTTTACTTCCTCCATCTTCAGCAAGGAGCAGGGTTAGCCCGGGACAGCTGGTCAAACCCCGAGAAACCGATCCGGCGGAGCCCGAGCACATCTCCCCCGCCGGCCGGGCTCGCGCAGACGCCCGCGGGCGGAGGGCGGGCTGGCGGCGGCGGCGGCGGCGGCGGCGGGCGGCGAGCGGCGGGTGGCGGGGTCCCGGTCGCGGGCGTGCGTGCGCGCGCGCGGGCGTGCGTGTGTGCAGGGCCCGAGCGCCTGTGCGAGTGTGTGAGTGTGTGCGCGCGGGTGTGCTCGCCGGCTGGCGGGCGCGTGTGCGCGTGTCTGCGCGCCCAGCCGCTCGGCGCGCTCGGCAATCGATTACAGGACAAGTGCTGCCCCGGCGGCTCCGCGACGCGCGCACTCCTTCGCGCCCACCCGCGCGCCCGGCCGCGTCGCCCCCCGCCTGCCCGCCCCGGCGGCGGACCCCGCCCCCGGCTCGGCGGAGGGCGGCAGGTGACCCGCTCCGAGTGCGTAGCGGCGACTCCCCGCCAAAACACACATCCCTGGCTCCTAATAAACCTCACGTTTTCGTCCGGCTGGGAAGGAAGGATTGGAACGGTGCAGGGAGGTTCATCTCTGCCGCGGGAAGTTTTCTTTCCAACTGGGATTCGTGGAGAGGCCGAGCGACCGGAGCGGGATAGCAGTCGCGGCGCCGGACGCGGAGCTCCGGGATCTGCGCGCTGGCCCGAGCCGGGGCGTGCGCCTGGACCCACCCACCCGCTCACCCGGGCTTCTCAGTAAACTCTGCGGTGCAGTTTCACAAAAGGGCACCTGGTAGACCAGGACCCGGAGCAGAAAAGAGGGGGCCTCCTCGGCAGAAACTCAGGTCTGCGATGAAGCTCAACTACGACTATTTTGAAAGTGCTTTACAGTGCAAGTTTAAAATTAGAGTGTTTACTGGCTTTTTCTCCCCTGGGCCAAGTGCCACATCCACCAAAGTCAAAGGAACGAATGAGGGTCCAAAAAGCTGTAACCCTTCAAGTGTTGCCCAGTACTGTCATCAATCACAGCCTTTTTATTTGGGAAGATTTGTAGAAATCGTCATGAGAAAAATGTGTGTTCTTTCTACAATTGTAGCATTTAGTATCTTTCTTGACCACATCTGCGAAAGGAGGGAATGGAGACTTCTATAATTAAAGGGAAAAGGAAAATGAAAGGAGCTGAAAATACTGAACTGTGTAGTCTGGGTGGGTTAAGTTTGAAAACACATGAAATTATCAGGACTGCCAAACAGCATTTCTGAGAAACCATATCACAGATTGTGAAGAAAATCAATGCTGAAAGAGAAGGAGCAAGCACTGAACTCCTCCTACTCCTTTTAAGAATCCCAGAAATAGTTGCTGAGGTTTTTTGTTTTTTGTTTTTTTCTGCTGAGGAAAGAGAAATGACACATAGAAAATAAAATTATCAACCATATCTTAAGCACCACTGCGCGTGTCTGGGAAATTTTAGATAATGTCTTTTCTTTAGATTTCTGTGTAAGGGAAGAATTCATTCATGATGAAACTCACTAAATAATGGATACTGTATAACTTGGCGAAATAACTGTAGTTAAGTTTTACAATGAACTACTTTTTAGAGGTTCATTTCATGTATGTATTGAACAGCTGTGCCAATAGGCTCTTTTTTTGTTGGTGTTATGAAAAATGATGGTTCCATACGGGCTTAGATTATCCAATTTTCATTGGAGAAAAATCATTTGGGCTCAGGCTTGCAACAACTTTCTCATGATTTTAAGATAGCTACTTACCTATTGGTAAAGAAAAAATTTTAAACTAACTTCCAGTGATCAAAATAAAATTGATGTTCCTAAAGTCATCTTTGTGAGAAACAAAACCTGCAAATCATTCTAATCTTCCCAATAGATAGCAAAGATTTAAACTACCTCAGAAAATGAGAATGTTGCTCATAATATGTAAATGGACAGTATATAATTGGTAATGTAGCTTGTCTAAATTGTGATATATCCCTCCTGGAAACTAAGTTTAAGTGTTTTAAGTTTCTGCAAAGTTGTGAAGGTGCTTAGAAACCATAAATTAAAACAATTCAAAATTAAGGTAAAACATCTTGATAGTTTGAGCAACTGAATTCTTTTGGTAGAAGAGGATCCATTTTGAAGTTTTAAGGATTTACCCTGAAGTTCCCCAAAGCTCCCATGGTTGATACCATTCTTACCTGGCTGATTAGAGCTTAATTTAGCTGCCTTGGAGCCTCTCTTTTTAATGAGTTGCTTTCATTGGCTCCCTAGTCACCAGAGGCACGCTTTCTCCCTCTAGTGGTTGTGCCTTCAGATAGTTTACATTCAGGTTACCCTGCCTCCCCAGAAGTAAGATCCTTGGGTACAAGGGATGATGGATCCCTGATTTTACAGTGGCAAAATTCTCATGACCACTGTGAGCTAGATCACCTTGGCACAAATTTCGTTGTTTTTAACATCTCATGTTGCTTCTTCACTTGCAGATCATGGTGTATTCAACTCAGAGAAGTCAAGATTGTTTACATGCTAAGATTGGGGGTTCTACTTTGTGCCTCTGGAACTACATAGCCCTGGCACTAAAACTCACAATGAAATCTACTCATGGGAAGGAACCCTTGTATAAATTGTACTGATTCAAAATTTTCCCCACAGTATTTTGGTAGTAGTTGAGTATACGTGTATTTGTGTTCTTTGCCATAATTGCACTGCACACATTTTGTTAAATGCATATGTGGTTATACAGTGTGTGAAAATATATTACCAAGGAGATAGAGTATCCATATTCTTTGGCTACTTTATGCAGCTGGAGAGTTAAATTTTCACTTTAAAAAGGGGTGAGAAGGTGGGGAGAAACCATACTCCACCTCTACCATTTTCACGTAGTTCTACCCTAGAGAAACTTCTCCTTCACCACACTGTATCTTGCGCGTTGCATATTTCATTCATTCATACCATAATTTGAAATATTTTATTGATGTGTTTGAGTGGCATCATTTTGAGGGCAGGGATTATGTCTGGGATCATATCTGTCCTGATAATCACTGTTTCCTCAGGACTAGCACAGTATTTGATACAAGTTGGCATTCAAACATGTATTGAATGAATTAATATGATGGAAATTACATACTCAACTACATTTACTAGAATACTATTTTCAAAAATATCAAATACACATTCTAATTCCACAAAGAATTTGATCGGATCTTGGCTCATAAGTCAAGTTACTTATATCCTTAACAAGACAACTCTGGTTGACTGTCCACATGAAGGATATGAATCTCCTGGTAGATATTATCAAATAAATTTACAAGTATAAATTGTAAAATGATTAAAATTGTATGTAAAATGCAATTTTGATTAAACTACACTTATGTGACTCCTTTGCTTGATCAACAGATTATTTCATCTCACCTCCTGGCAATTCAAAAGCCAGGGTGACTATCAAGGAATGCAACAGATTTAATTATATAACTATTTATTTTTAAAGAGACAGGGACAGTGAGAGAGAGAGAATTTTATTTAGTTTTTCATGTGGCTTTTGTTGCTCCAACACTTTGTTGTGTATATGGTGCTGGGGTTTGAACCCGCATCCTTGTGCACACCAGGCAAGTGCCATAACCTCTGAGCCACTACTCCAGCCCCTTAATTTTATAACCATTAAGTGCAATTAGCTAAAGAAAAATTTTACAAACCAGTAGTGCTAAAAGGTACATTATTGAGCATTGGTTTTGTTTTCTTTGGATGGTTTCCATTATCTGTCTTAGATTTAAGGAAAATTCATTTTTGCTGAAACTGGTGGCTATAATCTTGGAGGCAGAGACAAGAGGATCACAAGTTCAAAGCCAACTTCAGCAACTTAGCAAGGCCCAAAGCAACTAGTGAAACTCTGTTTCAACATAAAAATAAAAAGGGCTAGGGATGTGGCTCAGTGAATAGGTGCCCCTGGGTTCAATCTCTGGTATGGAAGGAAGGAAGGAAAGAAATTAGTTCCCTTTAAAGCAACTTGGATAAAATCTAATTTGTGCTTGCACAGGGTATTAACTCCCACGTTTTTAATTTTGTGTTTTGCTTTCAGGAGGGGGGATCAATTGAGAAATTTTCAGTTCTTTCCTAATATCAAAGAAATTTTTAGAAATTATATGTACATATTTTTAATTTAGATGGCTTTATCGTTCTAGATATTGAACATAATCACACAGAGCAGGTGCCCCCAAATATATTGGATCCCTGGGAAAGTTAAAATTAAGAAGCCCACATATGCACAGTGTTTTTGAACTGATAACTTGTTTGTTTTTTTTTTGTCAGGTGTTATTGTTCTTGTCTTTGAAGTAGTGTTATCTTTTTACAAGAGGCATGGAACAACAGTCTCACTTTCTCCTGTTGACCTAGATTAGCACTGAAGAAGCAAAGAAGCCAGAAATGGAACCATGGTTTCAAATAAAAAATTCTGATATCCCCAATCCATTTCATAAGTAACCATGTTAATACCTCCCAGTTTTGCCTTCCTGAGTATATTGGTGGTCTGGGGTCTGACTGGCTGACATGCAGGTCCTACCTGTTAAGGGACTAATTCCATCCACCTTGAACAATAGTTTCTTTTTACAATTCTTAAGAGTGTCACTTTGCAATTAGAGATAAGGCTCTTGTGCCAAATACCCCTGTCCCTAGGAAAGGTAACATTATGACTTACATTCAAACTTGGATAGAATAATATTGGATTTCTCTGAAGAGCACATTTTGATGTAGAGCAGATGATAAGCTAACTCTATCCTAGATGAGAATTATAAATTGAGGGAGTCAGACAAAGAGTGAGGACCAGAGAGGTTTTTGAATAACAATGAAAGCGTATATTTTTAAAGATGTCATTAAAATCCATCACAGTTGATTTTAAAATGCAGATGTATTCAGCATTTGAGGAAATTAGTTCCATTCATGCAACTTAGAGCTGGGTCAAGTGGTGATGCTCAAAAACCATATATAAAGGGCATTGCGAAGAAAGGTCTAAGAAACCCTAAATTTTTAGCATACCAACAGTAGTACAGTGATGTTATTGGGATCCCCAATAAAATTTAATACAAGAAAAGAAAAAGATATTCAACTTTGTGAAACCATAATTTACAAATAGAAGAAAACAATAAAACAAGGAGACATTTCTAATGAGCATTAATTTAGATATAGGATGAAAACCACCCTCATTAATCCAGAATATTTTTTTACAACTAAATACAAGAAATTAAGAAACGTCTTTTGTTAGGGATAAAGAAGGAAAACACAAAGTGATCCTTTGACTTTTTAACTGGGAGGAGAAAATAGGATGATGAGCTAGCCTAAAGATCTGTAATACCAAACATGGGATTCTGCTAGGTGGATCCATTTTCTAAGGCAGTGACAACAGGTTGCATCTCAAGGGAAGCATTTGGTGGTTAAGCCAGTGCCAACAGCAGTATGATCCTATCCTTTTAATCCTATGAAAAGCTGGTGGAAGTACATGCCCAGTGTTTGTGAGAAGCTTCAACTCTTTATAACCAACATTCTTTCACTGTGAAGCAAAATCTAATTATGTGCTTAAACTGCCCTACCTGGACAGAAGAAAATAGAGGAATTCATTTCCAACAGAAAGTGAATCCAGGAACTCCACCTTCTCCGGTTTTATGGTCAGATGGTGGCAAACTAGGAAATTAAGAGCCCTAGACAAATAGAACTGGGGAGCCATTTGCTGTTTGATAAATCTAAAGAAGAGTTCGTGCTATGGAAAAGGGATCTGAATCAAAAAAAGGTCATTTACAGATAGTAAAATGTCACCTCCCTCCACCCACCCCACCCCCATTCTCAAGCCTTGTGGTTTAGAAAGGTTAGCTTAATATAGAAGTTAGTTTGGCATTCTGAAGTGTCACAGGACATGATATACGAAGAAAAAAACGGATCAGTATCTGTCCCCCTGTGTTCAAGCTTCAAAAGGGTGCTTAAACTTTGACACCATGGTGAGGTACTAGACACTTGGGAAAGTCCCCCACCCAGGAGAATAAGAATATCACTAAATGTCCTACAAACTATATTCCATTCAGAACACTGTGTTTTTGAAGTATACCACGATTGAGACATAAATCCATATACAGAATTTAGTATTTTAGATTGATAATGTAACTGGTTTCAATGAAACTGGAATATCAGTGAGACTCAGAAAATTACGTACATCATCATCATTATTATTATACACACTTACGAGTCCAACAGGATATATCACATGTGTTATTTCATTTATCTCCCATTGTCATTTTTAACAGGAGTAGTGTTATCCTTATTTTCCTGTGAAGAAATTGAAGCTAGGAGATTGCATGAACTATCTTGAATTCCAGTGTCAAAGACAGACAGTGCCAAACATATTTCAAGGTCTAGATAGCCCATATACATGACCATCATAGTATACTATCTATAACCAAATACCTTTATCAATCCATACATACCTGTTGCTGCAGTTATATACTGTACTTTCGGTAACATATTGTCTGATGTTAAATCTCTTGAAAGATAACTAAATGTCCAGAATGTTCTTAGAAGCTCAGTTGAATGTGGAATCAATGTAGAACTCAGCCAAACCCCACGCTTTCTGAGTATGACACATGACCTGATATTTAATACCGTAATAGCAGGCATTCACTAATACCTACCTTGAGTGCTTCTGAATAAGTAAATAGCATGATGGAGACACAGGGAATATATTAAAAGATAACCACCCTTTAAGGAACTGAGTAAAAATTAATAAAAAAAAGTTTGAGACAAGGACATAACTTTAAATTCTGGGTCACCAAGCATATTTTCACCATTTGCTTCAAAGGAAATCATTTCTAAGTCATTGCTGCTGGAAACGTGGATCACCCTTTTCCCTTTTATAGACTTAATTCACATACCTAGGCAAAGAATGAATGAATGAATGACTTTCTGTGGCGAACACTGTAACTTTAAATGACTGTCGTGTTGCTAATTGATATTTTGAATTTCTTAGGAAACCTTTTTTTTTCTAGTGGAAAGAAGCTCTTAGTTTAGAGTAAATAATTTTGAACATTTTGCTACAGTATGTTAAGTGTAACATGTGAAATTAGGATTTTTTTCTCTCAAATTTAATTTGTAAATGTAGTGAATACAGGAGTAAAATAAGCTGTAAGTATAGTATTTTAATTAGGCTTCCCTATCACAGTTTGCATAAGCATGGGAGTTATGTATTTGCTTTTTTTTTCATAGTAGGGCTTTTCCCCCTAAAAACAGAAAGAAATAATGGTTTTATTTGATAGCAAACACTTTTTATTAAGGCAGCTTAGCAATGATTTGGGGAAAACTTCACTTTAGGACATTTTGCATTACCTGTGCTAATCCAGAAGAGCTTCCCAAAGTACTAGGAAGTAGCCAAGAAATATATGAACCTACTATCTGCTTTGTTCATAGTATATTCATTTTTGAAAGTTTAATTTCCCATTATTTATGCTTGAGGATGAATGTTTGACATCAAACTGGTTGCATATCTAAGCAGGAATTCCTTCTTCACTATGTGATACGGATAACAGAGGGACACCTCTTTGTCTTTGGAAATACTGCCTTCAGAAGTCATTACCAATGTGGAGCTGGACACTGCAGGATATAAGGCCTGTAACCATCAGAGAGTATACACATAAAACCCCTTGATCAACTCTAAATTCAACATTAGCAACTTTCTGATATTCCCATGTGATTCTACTATGCATAATTATCATTCTCTTTATAAGAAATGCTGCTTCTGGGTTTGTACACCCATTTCTTATAAGTTGAGAAATGTGTAGTTGTGCTTCCTAAGAACAATAGTGTAGACACAAACTTGAGTTTCTGCAATGCCCCAAGCTAATGCTAGACCCTGGACCTTGGAGCACACTAAGCCATTCTGTAGTGTCCCTTGAGAATACCATAGACTCTTTCTTTTGGCTGCCTAGGATCTTCAGTGGATCATTCAGCTTCAATCAAACCATCCTACTTAAGATTCATGAGGGACAGCAGTATTTTTTTAGCTAGGCTATCTAAATGGAGACCCTGAGAGTCTTTGGAGGAAAACTAGAAGCTCTAAGAACGAGAAAGGAGAAATTAATAGCATTACATGCTGGCCTGTAATGCTGACACAAAAGACGGGTTAAAGTTGCTGAGGAGAGAACGAGAAGTAAGAAATTGGAGGCTGTGAGTACAGACAATAATTTTTAAAACTTAGCTGTAAGAAGAAAGGTAGAAGCTAGTAGATAGAGGATAATACTGTTTTAAGGGGTGTTTTGTTTTGTTTTGTTTTGTTTTAAAATAAGACTTCAGAATATCCCAATGCTGGGGGCTGGAGAGGTGGCTAGGTGGTTACAGTGCTTGCCTGGCATGCATGTGTATCCAACACCAGCCATGTACACAACGAAGTGTCTGAGGAATGAAAGTCACATGAAAAACTAAATAAAAATTGTTCCCCCTGCTCTCTCTCTCTCTCTCTCACTGGCCTCTCTTTCTTTAAAACAAACAAACATAATATCCTAATGCTGATATGAAAGGGTCAATAGCAAAGTAGCAGGTTAAAGGTTAAAGAAAGAAGAAAATTGGTAAAAGGAGGTCCCTGAAGGCTGAGCGGGGGAAAGGATTAGTTGTGCAGGTGGCATAATCAGCTTCAGATAGGAGAGGGCACACATCTTGAACTTAAGAAGTAAGACGGGATGGGTGCAGGTGCAAGTAAATGTGTTAAATGTCATGATGGAAGTTGAGGAAGGGTTTGAAGACATCAGTGTTATTTACTAAGGGCAAAGGGAAGAATTACTAGATTAAGATTGAAGTAGCTGCCCTGAAGAATGTGAGAGGCGAACTAGAAAGGTATAGAGAGATTGGTAAGCAGAACCATCTGAGGCAGGTGACCACAAAAAAAATCTGTCGATATGCTCAGGGCTGAAGCAATAGCTGAATGCACAGCCCAGGTATAATCTGCAAAAGAATGAACCACAGTTCAGATCCAAAGTAAAAATTTTGCCAGATACGGAGATAGAAGACATTGAATCAAAGAAGCTGCGTTAATTAAAAGCTTCTGCACAGCTAAGGAATTAGTCAAGAGTGTCAAGAGAGAACCTACAGAAAGGGAGAACCTATAGAAAGGCCTGCTACTCCTCCAACAGGGAGCTAATATCCAGAATACAGAAAGAACTCAAAAAAATTAATACCAAAATCACAAACAATCCAGTCAATAAATGGACTATGAAACTAAACAGAAACTTCTCCACAGAAAAAGTTCAAAAAGTCAATGAGTATATGAGAAAGTGTTCTACATCACTAGCAATCAGAGAAATGCAAATCAAAACTACATTAAGATTTCACCTCACTCCAGTCAGAATGGAAAAGATGAAAAATACAAACCATAACAGATGCTGGAGGGGTTGTGGGGATAAAGGAACACTAAAACACTGTTCGTGTGACTGCATACTTGTGCAGCTACTCTGGAAAGCAATGTGGAGACTCTAAAAAAATTAGGGGAGGAACCAACATATGACCCTGCTATCCCACTGCTGGGGGGATTTTCCTAGAAGACCTAGAATCAGCATATTACGGTAACAAAGTCACATCAATGTTTACAGCAGCTCAATTTATAATAACTAAATTATGGAATCAACCCAGATGCCCATCACTGGAATGGATCTAAAAACGCTGATTATATGTATGGGGGGGAGAGAATGTTATGCTCAGCTGTTAGAACGATATCATGATTTTTGCAGGTAAATGGATGGGAATTTTAAAAAATCATGTTAAGTGAAATAAGCCAAATAGGGAATCTTAAGGGTCAAATGTCTTCTCTCCTATATGGAAGCTAGAGTGAAACCTAGGGTAGGATAAAAGTTAGTCAAGTTTTATTAACAGACTCACTAAATTTGAAGAAACATAATCTCGGGGAACTACAGCTATGAAGGATGGGGTTGGGAAGAAGGGAAGGAAAGAGGGAGAGAGGAGAGGGAAAGAAAACGGGGTTATCAATACTGTAGGGAACAATTAACTCCCCTGAGAAGCCAAATTATACTCAGGCAGACATTTAAAACGAGAAATTTCTAAAATTAAAATATAGGTATGTGGTCATTTATATCAGTGTCAGGGAAAAATTACAGATAAGAAATTGGGGAGTGGGCATAGCAGAGGAGATCCTTGACAAGGATTGGGTTTTAGTTACTTTGTCAGTATGTATGCATGTATGATTGTGTAATAATGAATCCCTTCAATATGTAAGACTATGCTGAACTAATAAAGAAAAGGAAGATAAGAACTCACTGTTGTTTACTCATGTCATAGCTATCATAATGTCATCATTTACATGTTAAGGGTTGTAAACCATTTTTCACTGCCAGTCGTATGAAAGTACTACAGCATATAAAGTCATATACCACATATAAGATTTGACAAGGTATGCCTTGCTAGCTGGATGCAATGGCGCATGCCTGTAATCCCTAGGACAGGAGGATCACAGTTCAAGAACAGCCTTAGCTCAACAACTTAGCAAGACTCTGTTTCAAAATTAAAGAGAGAGAGATTAGAGAGAGAGAGAGAGAGAGCATGCCTCAGTGATAAAGCAAACCTGAGTTAAATCCCCAGTACCAAAGGAAATTAATTAATTAATAAAGAAAGAAATGACTATGCTAAAATTAAAAGTAAAGCTGGGTTAAATTAAAAGAAATAGACAGGAGACTATAACTCAGCAATAAAGCACTTGAATAGCAAGCTTGAGGTCCCGGATTCAATCCCCAGCACGAGTAGGCTGAGGGAGCTAAATAAAAAAGATACCAACAGGGGCTGGAGCAGTAGCTCAGCAGCTGTGGTGCTTGCCTGGCATGCATGAGGACATGGGTTCACTGCGTACACAATGAAGTAACGAAGTGTCAGAGCAATGAAGGCCACACGAAAAACTAAATAAAAATTGATTCTCTCTTTCTCTCTCTCTCTCACTGTGCCTCTCTCTTAAAAAAAAGAAAAAGAAAAAAAAATGGATACCAATAGACAGAGAACTGGCAAATAGGAAGCAGAAGAAGAATGTAGAGACCTTGGGTCCTGTTGAAGCTGAAGACCTTGTGTATGATGGAATACTAAGTGAGATGTAGGAGGGTATAGAGGATTGTGAACACTAATTTGATATTCCTGATGGAAAGGCAGGTGCCAGGATCCAGAATGCCAGAAAAGAGGTTAAAAAAAATCATGGCCATTAAGGATTGATTATCAGAGAAGTGATAGGATAATCAGGAGATGCAGTTCTTGAGAGAATAAGGGGGATGCTGAACTAGGTGCAAAAGTCTAAAGAATAAATCCCTGGAAGACTGATTTAAAAAAAAGTGAAAAGAAAGGGTCATGAAGAAGTAGCGGGAAGTAGTAAGCTTCAGAGTAACTGGGTCTTAAACAGAAATGTAAATATTCTGAAAATGTCTTTGTATTGTGTAGAGGATGCTGAACCCACATTCTAACCCTTAGCAGGGTGAATTGTAGGAAAATGAATTGTCTTCACTTGAGAGCATCACAAGAGGAATGACCTTAAGAGCTGGTTTGCCAAGAACAGTCTTAAATTATATCCGTGTCCTAACATGATTATTAAATATGCCCTCTTTTACTGCTTAAAAGTTTTCCTGATTTCTGTTTAAAAATCACTATTCACCCTTGCTAAGAGGGAAGTGGTAGCCTCAATGAAGAGTTCATTTGTTCAGAAACTAAATAGACTTTTAAGAGCCGGAATGTTGCAGAATAGATT
This sequence comes from Aplodontia rufa, assembly GCA_004027875.1. Taxonomy (NCBI): domain Eukaryota; kingdom Metazoa; phylum Chordata; class Mammalia; order Rodentia; family Aplodontiidae; genus Aplodontia; species Aplodontia rufa. Next base: position 66,736 of record PVKS010002761.1, read on the forward strand.
TGGACTTTTGGGTGCCGCAGCAAGAATAACTTGGGAGGGCACTGAGCAATGGAGTGCTGAGGTAGGGGAGCAGAGGCACCAGGCAGGATTGTAACTGGGAGTGCAGAGGGTGAGTGGACCTCCGCTGGAGCTTCCATAATATATTTCAATCTCCATATCAGCTTCCTTCTTCCTTCAATCTGGAGTCGGATGAACAGCAAGTCTCAGGAGTTAAATGTGCCCATTATTATTTATATCTTTACACTGTGGGTAGTGATTGCAGCAGTTAGCATACTACAAGACGAAATATGAAGACCAGAGACCTTTATAAATGTTTGCCTGAGTCCCAAGTTCCTGCAGACCACTGCCATACAATGGCCTCTAATTGGGTCAACAGCCCCCTACCACCTGCATTCCTTTGCACTTAGATTTTGAGAGTTCACTTATATTCAGCTTTCTCTGCCAACTCAAATTTATTACCTCTTTCCAAATGAGGGTAAGAAAACAAGGCAGCTTAAGACCTCCGGATCACATGAAGACTGGTTTATTTTTCGAAGTCAACTAGATTTTAGCAAGCATTGTATACTAAAAGCTGATGACAAAGGATTATCATACTTAAGTCATATGGCAATGTAAAAAGCAAGTAGAAACCACCACTCTTAATTAAAGCCAAACTATTCTTATGTCTGTAATCACAACCATAGGATAAAATGCAACTTCAAGATCAATATAATGTGTGTCTATATAGCAATAGCAGATTATTTTTTTTTTAAAGAGAGAGGGACAGTGAGAGACAGAGAAAGAGAGAAACAACTTTATTAAGTTTTTCATATGGCCTTAGTTGCTCCAACACTCAGTTGTGTACGTGGTGCTGGGGTTTGAACCCGGGTCCTCGTGCTTGCCAGGCAAGCGCCGAAACCGCTGAGCCACCCCTCCAGCCCCATGCAGATTATTTTTTAAAGAAAGTATGGTACCTTCCCACTAAACATGGAGATCTCCATTAAAACATCATCACGAGGGACTACCTTTAAGTCAATTATTTAATTTGTATTTAAGTCTTCAAATAATACACTGTAATGCAACTGAGACAAAACTGATTGATGTAACATCTGGAGGAGTGCTATGGGCTTTCTTCAATCACCATGACAAATAAAATATAAGTTAAAACTGGTGATTTTTCTTCACTTGTGAGCATATTCCTAATTACAAACAGACTATCCACAGGAATTCTTAAAGTAGTAAGCTTGGAGCATCAATTCACAGTATGAATCATGCACTTAAGAATCCATACACAGGGGCTGGAGCGATTGCTCAGTGGTTATGGCGCTTGTCTGGCATGCACAAGTACACGGGTTCAAACCCCAGCAACCCACGTATACAACTAAGTGTCAGAGCGACAAGGGCCATGTGAAAAACTCAACAAAAATCGATTCTCTCTGTCTCTCCCTCTCTCACGCTGTCCTTCTCTCTTTAAAAAAAAAAAGAATTCATACACATCTTTTAGAATTACCTCATGTTAAGAAATCAACCAAGAAACCATTATTCACAAACGTGTTTTATATACCCAATCCATATGTATAATAAATTCCTGTTAACATATTATATATATATCATATTAGTAAAATATTTCATTGCTACAAATTTCTAACTCAAACTCACCCTCTACCCCAGCCCTAGCTACCCACTCCATCCTACAGGAAGTGTAACAGAGTATTTGAAGTAATGCACTTTGAAAATATCCCCTTGAAACAATGTTTTCAAATACCTGATTATAATGTATCCATGGATTATGTATTTAGAGAGTCATAACTTGCATCTGAAAAGATAAATAGAATCTAATAGAGTAAATGACACATAATAAAGGTAAATAAAAAGGTAAATTTTATTTTAGAAATACACATGTCTATTTACTGAGTCACCATGTATTTTGTGCTGCATGTGATGCATGATCAATAAACAAGTTGAAAATCACTTGTCAAAAGAATGGATGAATAAACTTAGATGTATCATTTCATTGAAATACTATACAACAGCTAGAGTAACATTTACCAATACGTGAATATATATGCTATGTATTAATACATACATACCACTACATAGATCTATAAAATATTTTGTTGGTTGAAGCAAGCCAATTGTAGATAGAGTCCTATGCCTCTTGTTAATTAATTCTTTAAAACATGGAAAATAATTTACACATTGCTTATTTGCATTTTTATGTAGTAAAATATGATAAAATGACATAAAAGTTCATCACTTTTAGGACAGCAATGAGCTTCAAAGTGAGAGACAGGAGTTTGGGATGTATCTCCAATGTTTGACTTCTTGAAATATGTAATTCTACAAGTCAGTTTTAATTCTGACCCAACCATGAACTATTTGTTTTACTCTGACTGGGTTACTTCATTGCTCTTGTCCTGGTTTCCTGATATGTGAAATTATAGAATAATAAATACTAGAGAGTGACCAAAATCTCAAGCAGCAAGAAGTGGACTTCTGTCATGAAAAGACAGTTTATGAAATATACAAATCAGAATTTAAATGATTCTTGAAATTAGCCAGCTAGTTAGTAGCAGAACTCAGTCGTACAGAATCATTGTTTTTAATTCTTTACTCTTTAAAGAAATTTACAGACAAGGCATCATTTCACCTAAGATGACAAAAACCAGGAGATCACCATTAGCCAGGTGCAATGGTGCAGGCCTGTAATCCCCTCAACTTGGGAGGCTGAGGCAGGAGAATCACAAGTTTGAGGTCAGCCTCTACAACTTAGTGAGGCCCTGTCTCAAAACAAAAAATGGCATGGGCTAGGGATATAGGGATGTATTTCTGTTGTAAAGTGCCCCTGGACTTAATCCCCAGTACTGGGGAAAAAAATCATTATCCTCATCTTTACTATTATACCAAGTGGGCCTAGTGATCATTGATTCTTCCATGCTACTGAATGAATGAATGTTCTACTGAGTGAATGAATGAATGAATGAATGTTTTTGAAAAGGCCAAGTATAAGTAAATTTGTGTATTTTTCTATTGTGAAATGTTGTTTTAGATGAACTTTAGGTTTAGTTTAGCTAAGACTTAGAATCTAAATAATTTTAAGTGGTTCTTTGATTTGTAAATTTGAAACAGGAGAGAATTATGTTCAAGACTGACTTGTCCCTACTGTTTCAAGTTGTTTGATTGATTTATCTACCAATGCTTCCGAAAATAATTTCAACCATGGTATATCCAGAGAACAATAAGAATATACATATATTTGGTATAAGTGTGTATAAAAAGAAATTAGGAAGCAAAGGAGAGAGAAGAAAAAAATCAAGAAATTCTGGTTATGGAAAAACCACAAAACATAAAGCATACTTCTAAAGATCATAGCAACCAGGCAAAGGAGGAAACATCATCAGCACAAACAATAGCAATGATGAACCGTGTGTGTGTGTTGTTTTAAAGCTCTGTTTTTTCTCCCCTAAGGGACACTGACGAAAGTATCATTGGTGGTACAATGATCAAGAGCTTTCAATCCAAAAGGCCTAAATTCAAATCCCAGTTCTATTACTTACTGTTACTTCACAGTTGGACAATTCCTTAATCTGTTTCCTCAACTGTTAAAGGTAGATAAAAATAGTAGAACTTACTTATTAATTTTTTAAAAATAAAGATTAATTCTATTCATATTTGTAACTGATCAAACCAAAGCTGACGATACCTGCTCCCTGATGTTTCTTAATAAATCAAGCAAGCAAATATTCTGAAAGGCAGTTTTTCAAAGGACCTTCTTGAATTAGAGTGATTGAAGTAATCATAGTTAATTATGGCAGTGAAATAAAATCCAACCATTACTTTCAACTTTATTTTCCTATTGATTTCCTTCCCAATATTTAAAAAAATTTTCTTTTGTTTCCTTGTTTTATTGTGTTTTGGTACTAGGGATGGAACCCAGGGGTGCTCTACCATTGATTCTCATCCCTAGCCCTTTTTATTTATTTTTATTTTGATACAGGGTCTCACTAAGTTACTGAGGCTGTCCTGGAATTTGTGATCCTCCTTCCTCAGCCTCCTGAGTTACTGGCATTATAGGCGTGCAACACCATGACCAGCTACCAGTATTTGTTTTAATCTGTTCCTAAATACTTAGTAAATATTTTTTATTTAAAGAGAGAGGGACAGTGAGAGAGAGGGGGGGGGAGAGAATCAATTTTTAATATAGTTTTCTGTGTGGCTTTTGTTGCTCTGAAACTTCACTGTGTACGAGGTGCTGGAGTTTGAACTCCCATACTTGCGCATGCCAGGCAAGCGCTATAATCGCTGAGCCACTGCTCCAATGCCCTTAGCAAATATTTTTAAAAGAAAAATCAATTTTCTATCATTTCTCATGCTTGCTCTTCAAAACACAATACTTCCAATAAAAACAGCGCATTTAGATTTTTTTCTAACCAGATCTCAGCCAGCACCTGCCCTCACTTAGAAAAACTCACATGGCAGGAATCAGGTAAACTAACCTAGATGTTAGTAGGGAGGACAGAGTTTGGGACTGTTTGTTTTCCCCCAAAACTAAAAACTGTCCAGTTTTTATTCATTTGTATTTGTTGGGAGGATCTAAAAATGGAGAATTTTGGCTTAAGCTTTTTTTTTTTTTTTAAGAGACAGGGACACAGAGAGAGAGAGAGAAAGAGAGAGAGAGAGAGAAACAATTTTTTAATTTAGTTTTTCATGTAGCCTTCATTGCTCCCAGACTTGCATACGTGGCACTGGGGTTGGAACTTGCGTACTCCACATGCCAGGCAAGCGCCCTAACTGCCAAACCACTGCTTCAGCCTCCTGGCTTCAGCATTTTTTAATGCAACCAAATCAAAGATAAAAACAATACAAAAACTAGAGACAAAACTTTGTATATGAAAAGCCGACATGGTCTATCACAGCTTATTTTTATGCACTTCAATTCTAATCACTACATCATCTTTTTATTTCTGTCCTTGAACATGTACTTTAAATGCATGCTTTTCAATTTCATTCAATTTATTTAGCACCTACTGCCTACATCAATATTGTTATCATTTAGCTCACAATAAAATGTATATTTTCATGCAATGTGTGTCTTTTTCTGCCATACCATGTTGCACCAATTTTGAAGAAAGACTGGGTCATCTTTTTTTATAGTGTTCTTATTTCTTAATATAGTGCTTTACACAGATTTGCTGCTATCTTTGTTAGTAAAAATTATCATAGAGAAGAAACCTTTCCTCAATAAATTATTGTAAAGTTTTTTATTGCTAATTAGTCATTTATTCATTAAAAAGAACTTTCAATGCATTTTTCTTCTGTTTTTGTTCAAAATCCTGTGTCATTTTTTTTTTATTTAGGCCTTTGCACTTTGCCTGAGTCAGTCCAGCTATTATTTTCATCTTCAATTCTTAAACAAACATCTCTTTGGTTTCTCCTTAGTTTTTTCAGTGTTTACAAAAATCCTGTCTGTTTAGTGTTTTTAGCCCTCTTTTTCAAAAGTTATATTATTATAGTCTTTTAGTTCTCAGTATACACCTCAAACACTGGTGTCCATTTAAAGTTCTGTGTTTATATTATGTACTTTAAAAAGTGAGCTTACGTCTTAAAATAGTGTATGACTTCAATATGATCACAGAACTAAACTAGGATCAAAGAGCACCTGTTAACTTATTCTCAATTTCTTTTAAGTCAGGTTAGAAAAAGGAGTAATTTACTTTTGATTCTTTGCTCATTTCTACTTGTTATTCTTTTTTATATAATTGTTGCAATATTTTCCGTCTTGCCATGAAAAAATAATTTGAACATTAAATTGAAAGTAAAATGTACATACACTTTGTATTAATGTAGAATTCTAATCCAATACACCTGAGTCTTGATATTTTATGTATTCATGTGAAAGCATATTCTACAGTAGATTTCTTTAGAAGAACAACTTAGGAATTGTTAAAATAATTAATCTCCTTTTCACTGTTAATATCTCTCAGTTATATAAGACCTTAAAATTTTTATTTGGCACATTCATGTTGTAAGTTGAATGTCGGGTTTTTTATTGCAAGGAGTGAGAACTTTATTATAATTAACTCTTTTTTATTACATAAACTTTGATTAATTCAAAGAAATACTTAAGATTGCTGAGAGAGATATTTGAGAATATGAAGAATTAATTTAGGAGGATATCAATGGCCATGAGGTATATGGGATTAAATTCAAAGTGATGTAATGAAAACACTGTAACGTATTTTGACACAACCCATTCATTTGATATATTGTTTATCATATCTATTATATTTCAGGAGGTCATAGTCATAAACTTTGAATATCCTTTTTAAAAAATCTCTAGTAATTGAAGTGAAATTAATTGTGATGTGAAATAATAAAACTGTAAAAATTATTATAGCTTGCCCATTATTAATTGTTACTCAACTTTGATTCTTAACTAAAAGTAGATATTTGCTACCTATCTCTATGAAAAGAATGTGCATTTTACAGGGAGCATCCAGTGTATCTTATAAAAATAGCCAAAAGATCTTTTCAATAGAATTATTAAATTATTGCTTAGATTTATTTTTAACAAAGCGATTTTTATTAAGACCTACCCAGCTAAGTACAATAATAACAATGGGGAGAAAATCAGAATCACTCTCATTACCCACTTCTATAATTGTGCATGCATAAAGTATGCATGAAGCCTTTGAAAGGAGAGATCTGCAAGCTGAATACTAATTTTGTGAATACTGAATTCACGTCTGCTATCCATGTTCAAGCTGGTTGTGCTTTGAGGAGCAGCTGAGGCTTTATGGAAAACTTTGTAAAACATTCTATTTAAAAGCAATTCTTTTCCTTTGCATTCCATGCTCTGAGTATTTTTTTCTTCCTTTGTGTTTTATTTTGAGAACATTTGTATGAAAACAAGATCTTTGTTTCTTACAAGCACATCTGCTCTGGCTGCTTATAGATTACGAGAAGTCATCATCCTCTGTGACATCATAATCACTTCCATGGCAACCAGTGTGGTTTACGATTTTGAAAATATAATGAAAAGTAACAGAGTGTCAGCAGCATCAAAGCCTTTATTCCACAACTGATACACAGTAACATTTTGGTGATCTTTACCCATTGCATGTGGCCCACACCTTTCAAAGCACTACAGCTTTATCCTATTGTGTTTAATTCCCTTAAAGTTCATGTGACTGTAAATTCTAATTATCCACAGTTTAGAAAAAAAATAGAATGAGGGAAACAAATTCTGAGGTGACTTTTTGTAGCTCAATGCTTTGTCACATAGCGTTAGTTCAAGAAGCAAAAACAAATGAGACCTTGATATTTTATGTTCTACAGTAAATAACATATAGATTTGAATAACAGCTGGAAGGATCTTGAAGCCCTTTACTTGAAATGTTCACTCGGCCACTTCACTACTGTCACTGCCATAATAAAATGTTGCTAGGAGGGACATCAGAGCATAATCATTTGAATAGTGAGCCAAGGCTGCTAAAAAAGACTGGAAGTAGGAATAGATTTTGTGGTCTGTTATATTATATTAATATTGTCAAAATTATGAATTTTTAGACACAATAATCAAGCAATCCATAAAGAAATATTGAGTCCTCGTTATGGGCTTTCTTACTGGGTATAATGATTGGGCTAAAAGTAGAAAAGATGCAATGCCTGACGTCTCAAGCCCTTCGTTGAGATTAATGCCTAATTATTAGCACTACTTTTTGTCAGTACTGCTGAATATTTTTAACTAAATTCATATCACTTTTATTTAAGTTATTTTATTTTTTAATGTACATGTTTGATGCAAACTTCAATTAATTTAGAAGTGTTGGTTAGCTGAACCCAAGTAAGATGTTCTGTGTTGAATACAAAGCAAATGTGGCAAGACAGAATTCAGAAGCAGCTTCTTACTGGGCATAGTCTAATTCAGGATGGCAACAATTGAACATATGATCTTGGACCTAGCTGTGAAGCCAGTGTCGGTTACACTGGTAACAAACACAGAATTTTAATCTGAAGACAGGTCAGGAATGAGAGATGGGAACAAGAACCAAAGACAAAGTTCAAACCAAAGGTAGGAGGCCCAGGAGATATAACTAAGCAGAGGTGGGGCAGGTTTGGAGCAAAGATCAAAATGGCAGCAAATGACAGAGTTCTATGCACGCAATGGGGTGGGTAGCATTATTGAGGTCCCACTGCACAAAACAGAGGTGAAGTCAAGAAAGACTGAACCCAGAAGGAGGATATCCATTCACTCTGGTACCAGGAGACAAGATAAGAACCAATCAGAGTCTAAGGCTCTGTCACAATGAAGGAGTGTTGTTTATGTGTATATTTTTTCATTTATTCAGTCGTTCAGTGATGACCTGTCTATTAAGACACAGGGGTTAACAAAAATGACAAAGTCAGCCTCATGAAATGCACGATACTAGATGAAACAGCCAACAGAGAATTAATTTAGCAAATAAATATATAATTAAAATGTGTGTTATATGTCACGGAGGAAATAAATAAGGTGTCATGATAAGGAATGATACCAGGTATCACTGAAGGCCTTTTGGGGACCATAACACTGAATCAAGAGAAAATCTTCACCCCAGTTGTGGCTCACCAAATTTTAAAACTATGGTTATTTAACATACTCCTCTAGAAGTAGCTTCATTGTCAGGTTTTGTAATCAACAGTGGTCTCCCTGCATCCAGTCATTTCCCTACCTCCAAAACCTCTTCCTCACCTGTGAGTTACCCACATAAGTTTGTCCACTTTTGAAGGTCAAGGACAAATTCTTGACCTGATTTGTCTTTTTGTTACTTGAGCACCCCGATGATAAGTTCCTGAGTAGAAACCCACTTATTTTGACTGGAGAGTGTCTTCTCTTCAAGAGAGGTTAACATTGGTAGCAAACATGCCCTCCAAATCTCAGTGGCTTAACACGTTGCTCAAAACATTTGGTGAGATTCAGAACCTCTCTGCACTATTGCTCCATCACTCTTTTGAGAATTTTATGGACTCTTCTGCAGATAACTGTCAGGAAAGGGAAGAAAAAGAGATCACAGGTGAAGTTTCTGTGGGTCATGCATGGAACTACTTACTATATCACTTTGCCCAAATTGCATGGGCTAGAAGTCAGTTACATGGCAAACCTAGCTATATGATTGGCTGGGGAATAAACCTACCTGTGCCTGGAAGGAAAAAAGAAGTAGGTTTTGGTGAACCAACAGCCTACCCTTTTATTCACATACACCACACACACACACACACATACACACACACACACAGGTACACACGCACATTAGAAAAATCCTTTCAACTCTTCTTCCCATGCAAAGAATTTAAAAGTATTTACTCATCCTCAACCCAGTTTAGATGATGATCCAATAACCCACTCAGTCCCGGAACCCAATTCAAAATCCAGGATCCCCAGGTTATGTTTCTTGTGGGTTTCTTAGGTGTGGAACTGTCCAGTTGCAAGGATAGTCACAGGGGCCCCTGCAAGCAGTTTAATCTTTCGTTATCCCTGCTTAGAAATTATTAATAATTTTATCTTTGAGTTTGTGTTTTTAGTCAAGTCTGATGGAATAATAGAGTTGCATGTGGAACAGGTACATGCAGTATGTGTGACGTACATTCTTTGCTGTCCTAGTCACCCTTAGTATTTATAATACCCCCATGAGTACAGAATTCCAATACATACATGATGCTGGGGAGTTCAACAAGATGCAAAATAATTACAAGATAACCATGTTATGACTAGGAGTAGGCTGGACACTGTCTACCCTGAGAAGCCACATTTTCCATCTGAAACAAACCATGCTTTGAACTCGTGGTGTTCTAAGAGGCAGAGAGTACCCAAGAACCTTTTTTAATATCTCCTTTTCTTGTGTTATCTTTCCCCATATTAGTCAATGACTTACACTAAAATGATGTCACAGAAAGAGAGAAAATGATAGAGCAACAGTAATTCCTTCTCCTTCTAGTCCTTCCTTACCCATCAGTAAGTCAAAGATAGAGTACTGTTGGAATGTGCCCATACTGAGAAGCAAAATAAAAAGAATTGAATTAGTTGTGTGCGGCATTTCTATGTTTGGGAAAAACAAAATAAATGTGCATGTACAAACCATGTAATCTTAATTATGTCATTTCTGTTATTGGCATATTAGTTAAATACTCTTGTATTTTCATTTAAAACTGGCATTACACAGTGCAAAGATGAAGAGTAAAATTAAAACTTTATTTAGAAGGGCATTAAGTAGAAATATAAAATACCATAACAAATCAAACACACTATAGAAAAGAAAGAAAAAAAATTTACACTTTGGTAGTTTTAGTGGCACATTTTCTCTCCTTTTTAAAGTGGCCCTGCATTTTCATTTTGTATTGGGCCTTGCAAATTATGTAACCAGCCCTAATTCCCATTATCTATTTTGTCTATCTAGTATAACTGTATAAAAGCTTTCATTTGAAAAGAGAAGATTAAAATCCACACAGCAGTAAGTGATCCACAGAAATTACATGCATCTGTGTAGGCACTTTCACTACCCAAGATTTCGGATGGTTTTTGTCCGTTCCTGATCTTTCTTCTGTGATCCTTGGCTACTCATAGCCTCTGAGAGTTTCTCCCTTAACCATTATCCTCCATGGCAGTATCTGAAATGGTTGTTGAGGAATAGCCTCTCCTTTAGGTTTGGCCAGCTTTCATATTTCTCTTCCTTTAAGGTCCCTTTTAGCCCGAACTCATAGGGGGTTTTCTACCACTGCGATTCCTTAAAAGCTTTCTTCATAAGCTTTTGATCTATTTGCTTCCAGTGAGTTCCATGTGCCAAGGATTTTAGTAGACACAGTTTATTAAACTTACCTTTGTTTCCTGGTCCCCATGTTTTCCCTTCAAATTAATGGCAGATACCTTGAGGCTATCTGAAACAATTTGCTCTGGTGGAAAACTGTCTCTCTTAATCTGATGTTTACTAAGGGGCTGAGTTGCCTGAGAAATCTCACTGGTCCTTTGTCACTCTGGGCCATTTTTATTCTGAGTCCAAAAGGTATCAACTTTTCAACCACATAAGGCCCTTGATCCTTGAACTTCTCTCTATTCTTTTCTTGGAAATTAGCCCAAATTCACCTGAGTGCATCTCTTTCTTGCTAAAGTTGAGGGCAACACAACAATTCCAGTTACTTTCCCTAGAGCTATAGACTAGCTAGATAAGTGGTTTATTTTCTACATTCTTCCAAGACAGATTTTCTGAAAATTTGCTTAGGCACAGTAGAACTTTGCAGATATCTATCCTATATTTTATTATATATTATATTTTATACTCACTCTCAGCTGGCTAGTCACTAAACTAATGCCACCTACTTTGGAGTTTTGCTATAATAGTTGCACATGTCTAAATACCAATTTCTGAATGCATCAAGATGAAATAGCAGACAATTACTAAATACTATAATCTCAGTACTTTAATATACTGAAGGTTTATTTTTGCTCATATAATATGTTACTATAGGTTTACGATGAATAACATTCTACTCAATGATTTAGACTTTCAGGTTTCTTCTATTTTAAATTATTTTTATTTTGATATTATAAAAACTTAGATTCTTAAAAACCTGCATTTAAAACATTGTGTTGAAGCAATTAAAAGATCCGTTTGGAGGTTCAGTTTATTGTAAAACTTATTGTGACAGTTAAAGATCCCTAGCAATCAGAGGTAGAACTAAATGAAAGAAATATGTATTCTTTCCTTCACTAAAAGCTCATGAAACTCAGTTTTCAATCCTTTCTACAAAGTTATGCACAGATTTTGTTGAAATTTTACTTGCAAATTAAAATTTCCATCTTCTCTAATGTCAATTAGTAGTTCTCACAAAGTAATCAAAGAATTGACTATCTTGCTTTTGACGAATGCCCTTCAAACCCACTGAAATATCTTTAAGCATGTCAGAAATTTCTGTTTTTTAAAAAAAATTACAAAAATACATTGGCCCATTTTTAAAAATTACAAAAACAGATCATTGTAGGAACCATTGCAAAAATCCCTTTTCATAATGTAATCTCCAATGCATGTGATTTTTTCAAAAAAGCAATTAGTATTTCATTTATTAAATGTTACCTCTAACATAAAGTGATGAAGCATTAATCATTTTTCAAATATCTATTAGGTAGTTACCACAGAAAATGTCACCAACCAGAAGCTGACAGTCAGTGGAGCCACTGGGTGTAGCTTATGGAGGGCAGTCTCTCAGGACAAAGAAGGTGATCAAAGGTGGAGAAGAACAGATATTCAAAAGTCAACAAATGATATCGGGCACACTTGCAAAATGAGTTAATCACACACATGTGAACTGTAAGACGGACAGTAAATGGATGACAGGGTTCTGCTGCCGGTCCCTCCAGTGATGGAACTCTTTCTTACATTTCTCTCAGAAAAGTTCATATCATCACAGGTGATAAAACATCATTAGAGTCTCTAACGGTGCCTCTTTAGACAAACTGAGAATGAAGCAAGTGGCATATGAAGACGGATTATCTTTTTTATTACTAAAGTTAATGTGAGAGCCAGATACTCCTGTGTCAACGTTCTATCACTATAGCTAAATACTTGAGATAGTTAATTAATTTGTAAAGATAAAGATTTATTTTGGCTCACAGTTTGGGAGATTCTAGTATACAATTGGTTGGTCCCATGGCTTTGGGCTGTGGCAGGACAGCACCTCGTGGCGAGAGTGTATGATGGATCAAAACTGCCCTCCTTGTGGCCAGGAAGAAAAGGAAAGGAAGAGAAAGGGATTGGAATCCCATAATCCCTTTTGAGGGCACACCCCCAGTGACCTAAAGACCTCCCACTTAGACCCACCTCTCAAGGATTCCACTAAGAGCATCACACTGAGGACCAAGCCTTTCATACATACCTTTTCCAAACCACAGCAGCCTGCTCCTGGGACACCAGTACTAGCAGACTGTCTAGGTGTTGGTAGATGAGAACACATATCACCCAGAAAGAACCACAGCACTGGATTGAAGGGGCAGAAAGGTGAAAGATTTGCCTAGGAAAATCTCTTCTATTAAAAACAAGGTGTATAAAAAACATTTTCCTCTCTATTGAAAATCACTTAACAAAGAATTTTAGTGAGGGTACCAGAATCAACCCATACTATATATCAGTAAAGTTTAATGTATTTCTTTTTAGATAAAAAATAAATGGAAGCACAAGTTCTGTTGTGCGTTTGTTTTTTAATCCTAAGAGATTTTTCTACCAACCTCTTAGGGTGCACATCCACCACTTATGAAACTATGGGGTAAAGAGTACAATATTGGACCATGACTGGCAAGTGTAGTCCATCCACCATTCCTAGTAATCAATTTGGCCAAGGGCAGGAAGAATTTTATGCATTGGGCTAAGTTTGCTTGTGGCACTGTTTTGGCCCTCCTGCTAGTGTACCAAAATTAGGTTTAGCCCCATCCCACTTCCATCTAGTCTTCAATGCGTCTTCCCCTGTACATGCTCTCCGGCTCTTTGTGAATAGCTTAGCTTCAACCTGTCATCTCCGCTCAGCTCAAAGCTGAGTGCTATTGACAGAATGTCAGCCTTATGATTATATATGAAGGACAACACATTATGTCAATGCACTTAAGTCTTTTCTTTATCTGGTATGAAGGTTAGGAGGACTTTTATTTTTTAATCTGATTGACTCTCAGCAAATCAAGCAAGAGGTTTAAGAAAGAAAAATAGATACATTTTAAATTTAGTTTGTGCAATGAATAGGGTTTTATATTCCTACCCATTAAATTCATAGTAAGAAAAGAATATGAAGCAATAGATCGACTAAAATGGGAGAAAAATAGCATCAATGTTCCTTTCTATCCTTTTGGTCAGAAACCATTTTGAAAATAAACTTTTTATTTTAGAATAATTTTAGATGTACAAGAAAATGCTGCAAAATCATATATAAAGCAGACTATACAATTCAAACTCAGCTTCAAAGCAATTTTTTAAACTTTTTGTTTGTTTGGATAGCTTTACTTTTTGTTTTTTGAAATTATGTGCATTTAATGTTATTCCAATAAGTCTAAGCAATAATTCCAAGATTTGTGTAAGAAGATACCACTTCCATACCCAAAGATTTAGATGAATAAAAACTTTCTGCTCAGTTAGAACAAGAATTCAGAGCCATGACCTCTGGCCTCCTTAAGTAAATGTAAGTGAGTTTAAAGTTGCCCTCTGGGCAAGTATTTGAGGGGCTGATGAGCATTCAGCTTCATTTAAGATACAGCTTGTCATCAATATACCTAAGTGACTGACAATTTCTATTTACTGTTTAATGAGAGTGAACCTGGAATCCATTGAAGTTCCCTGTCAACCTTAGGACAAGAAAAGAGACGCCTCTTGAGGAGTAGACCAACATTTGAAAGGTTAGGAAGGCTTCCAAACTTTGATTAAGTTTGTAGTAGCTTGTTGCCTAAAAGCTGAAAGAAGAGAATGCATGAACTTAAAATGATGGCATGTGACTGTCCCTTTGTCATGTAAACCCCTTGCAATCAGAAGTCTTAATTCTACATGTAATGACTGCGCCTGATACACAATTAGCATTCAATAAGTATTTGTTGACTGACTGAAAAAACTTGGTCATTCCTACTCTGCATGAAGAATAAGAGTTGCCAACAGGAGAAAGAAGCTTTAGGAGAAAGGAATTCATGATATAGGAATTCAAGTATACTTGTTAGGGTTCTCCAGAGAAATTAAATATTGTGTGTGTGTGTGTGTGTTGTACACATAAATACGTGTGTACATGTATTTTTTAGTATGGGAATTTTTTCATCTTAAGTCTCTCCACATGCAGTCTGAAGGCTGTTGAACCAGGAAAACCATAATGCAATTCAGTTTGAGTCTGAAGGCCTGAGAATTAGGCAGTAGGGTATGGGGGTGGGGGTTGGAGTACATCCCAGAGTTCAAAGGCCCAGGGACCAAAAGCAGGAGATTATAGATGTTCCAGTCCAAGAAGACACAGAGAAAAAAATCACCCTTCCTCTGCTTTTTCATTCTATTCAGACCCTCAAAGGATTGGGAGGGTGAGTTTCTTTATTTGGTTTTTTGGTTCAAATGCTAATATCTCCTGGAAAACCCTCTCACAAATATACTCAGAAATAATGTTTTGCCAGGTATCTGGGCATCTTTATTCCAGTCAAGTACACATAGGAAAAACTATCATCAAAACTTCCCATCTTTTTTTCTTTGATACTAGGGATTGTACCCAGAGGTGCTTTACTACATCCACAGACCTTTTATTTTGTTGTTATTATTGTTGTTATTATTTATTTTGAGACAGGTTCTCACTAAGTTGCTTAGGGCCTTACTAAGTTGCTGAGGCTGGCCTCGAACTTGTGATCCTCCTGCTTCAGCCTCCCAAATCACTGGGATTACAGTAGCATGCCACAATGCCCAGCAAAATCATCTCGTTTTTAAAGTTGCAGGCTCTGTAAGGAAAATAAATGTGGTCCAAGATGGATCAAATATCAATAGCTCCTGCATAGGATAACGGAAATCACTTCTGATTGGAATCTAGAGCATCCAAATAACCGAGTACATCATGTAGCTGAGATTGGCCATTGCTTGAGGGGAAATTCAAGATAGAAAGGTTAGTCAGAGGACGGTAATGACACTGATTAGGTGTCAGAAATTATTGCCACAAAGGATTTTCATTGCCTAGGATGGTTCCAGCATCCACTTGTAATGGGGGATGGACTTTGAAATTAAATTATGCTTCTCAGTGAAGAATCCTAATTATTTGACATCACAGGACTTTAGGTCTTTGCAAGGTCTCTGTTGCAAAACATATATGTAATAACATTATATTCCTTGGGGGGCTGGAATGGTGGCTTGGTGGTTATGGCACTTGCCCGGCATGTGCAAGTACACGGGTTCAAACCCCAGCACCATGTACACAACTAAGTGTCAGAGCAACAAAAGCCATGTGAAAAACTCAATAAAAATCTCTCTGTCTCTCTCTCACAGTCCCTCTCTCTTAAAAAAATTCTTTGGGGTTAGTGTGTATTAGTAGAGGGTATTTTTCAGTTTGTGGGTAGCCGGCTAAACTCATGGTAATCCCTTAAAATAATGGATCCCCTTTATATTTGTGGAGATCTGATAACAATAATATTGAAAATATCTTGAACACTTCTAAACACCCAACCAAATGCTAAGTACTTTACCTTTAAAATAAACACATACGACTGGTAGTATTATAATCTTCATTTTAATAAGGAACTGAGTGTTCGAGAAAAGCGAGGAAACTTGACCACACTCACACATCTAAGAGTTCATCCAAACCCAAATTTTGCATTCCAGAGCCTGCAGGCTTGTTGACTACACTGCATTTTTAGAAAACTTACTGATTTACATCCTTTCTTTTTACAGTGTTCCATTATTCTGAAGGTAAGCAATGTAATTTAAACAAAAAAGTGCATATTCATATGATAGAAGGCTGCGTTTGGGGTCTGCCACCATGGAACCAAGTTTTTCTTCACTTACTTCACTCAATAACTCCATACTGTGCCCTTCTCATGTACTTAGCATTATGAGGAAGACACAAGGAGATATAAGGCATAGGATCCTGCCCTCCAGGATCTTAGAGTTTTAGGAATGAGAACCCACATACACATGGCAAATTAAATATTATGGAATTTGAACGATAATGTTCTAAGTAAATTGTACAGACCAATGCATCATGCTTCAGAAGTGAGACTGGTCACTGTGCTTGATGGGCAGGAAAAGTCTAGTGGCTTTAGAAGTTGAATGGTTCCTTAGAAATTGAGAAGGATGTGTCTAAATTTAGCAGTAGGAATAGCCTTCTACACCTTCTTCTTCCTTCAGGAAATAGAGTGAACAAAGAACACAAGACGAAAATAAATACAGATTGGTCCACTGGGTAGCAATTAAACCAGTTTAACTAGAATGTGTAATCCTTATTGGGGAACAATGAGAGGGAAACTGAAAAATGCAAACAGGTTAAGGAAAGCCATGTGGGTCCAATCAAATCTTTTTCTGTGTAGGACTGGGAAAGAACCTGGGGTTGGTTCTGAGCTCCACAGTTCAGTAGCTGTGGAACACTGGGCAAGCTTCTCAACCTCTCCCTACACTCTCATTTCCTCATACTTAATGTGTCAAATTTTTGTGAGTATCGTATTATCCATGACATGCATGGCATGCCACTCACTGAATGATGGATTAACAAATGGTAGCCAGTACCATTTTAGGTAAGGCAAAATCACTATAAGCTTGTAATGATTAAAGCATTAAATCAAGCAGGACTCTCCATGACGCAGTTTGGGGGATATTTAAGGTAAAGGTCAAGGGGCTGTAACAGTTGTTGCTCAGTGGTTGGAGCGCTTGCCTAGCATGTATGAGGACTGGAGTTCAAACCCTAGCATCACAAACACAACTGAGTGTCAGAGAAACAAAAGCCAGGTGAAAAAATAAATAGAATTGATTCATTCTTTCTATCTCCTTCTCTTCCTCTCTCTCTTAACAAAGAAATAAAAATAAAGATATGGGTTGAACAAGATGAACAAGAGTATGATAGAAATGAATGCAAGATAGGGACTGGCACTGTGGAAACCTAAATTTTTAGGCAACTCAGCATTGAGGAATAGTGACAGATTCTAGAATCAGAAGATTGTACCAAGAAGTGTCAACTGAACTATTTGAAGTAGAAGGGGTCAAGTGATTGTAGCTCTGGACATAGAGGAAAAGTAGGTCCAGTGGGAGAGAAACTGATGGTAGGCAGGATTACAGTCCAAGAGGGAAAGGATCAAGGCTGAAATCATTGTTTTTATTCTTCTATAAGACATTAATCAAGATTTTTAATATGTTTTAAATTTTACTGATTATTTTTTTAGGTGTATGTGACATAAGATTATGCAATGATGTAACCATAAAAGCATGGAGTTTAACTTGTTCTAACTCAGTTCCCAGTATTTCCCCTTCCCCTCTTTTCCTCCCAGCCCATTTATTTGTTTATTTATTTATTTATTTACATATGTGACAATAGGATATGCATTGACATAGTTATAAAAACTTGGAGTGTACTTTATTTTAACTCAATTCCCAGTATTTCTCCTTCCCCTCCTTTCCTCCTGTCCACTATTCTTATTAGATGTATTTGATAATAGGGCAAACATTGACATTTTTATAAATGTATGCAGTATTAATTATTCTAATTCAGTCCCCAGAGTCCCTCCCCACCCCACCACCCCATTATCTTCCATCTACTCTTAGTCTTTCTGATCTTTCTGTTATTTACTAGTGCTTTTTTTTCAATTTAGCGACTTGTGGATGGATATACATGTTGATGTGATTCACTATGATATGTTCGTATATGAACATGAGAAAGTTAACTGATTCCTTCCATGAACTTTCCCTATTTCATTCTTTCTTCCTCCATTTCCTTCTCCTTTGTCTATTCCTCTGTTCTTTTCCTTATGTTGGGCTAGCTTTAACATATCAGAGAGAACATTTGACCTTTGTTTTTGTTTTTTTTTTGAGACTGGCTTATTTCACTTAGTATGATATCCTCCAGTTCCATTGATTTGCCAGAAAATGACATACGTCATTCTTCCCATGATTGAGTGGTACCCCATTGTGATTATATGCCACAATTTCTTTATCCATTCATCAGTTGAAGGGCACCTTGGTTGGTTCCATAGTTTAGCTATTATGTATTGTGCTGCTATGAACATTGATGTGGCTTCATCACTGTATATGATGATTTTAGGTCTTTTGGATAGATATACCAAGGAGTGGGATAGCTGGGTCAAAATAGTGGATCCATTCCTAGTTTTATGAGGAATCTCCATACTGCTTTCCAGAGTGGTTGTACAAATTTGCAGTCCCACCAACAATGTATAAGTGTACCCTTTTCCCCAAGTCTGAAATCTTAGTGAGTCTGAACTTTGCAAGGATGCCATTTGCAAAGTTGGTCATGGTAGAGAACCATGATGGCGAAGACACTTAGCAGAATGGAAGTGAAGGAGGTCAAGAATTTAAATTCATTAGACCATATAAATTTCAGAGAGTTTGTAGTTGTTGAGGATAGCACCCAAATTCTAAATACTAGGAGAAAAACATGATACAGCATCTGAAAATTTTAAACTAAGAAGAGCTGGGCATGATGGCAGATACATATTATCCTAGTGGTTTGGGAGGCTGAGGCAGGAGGATCACAAGTTCAAAGCCAGACTTAGAAACGTAGAGAAACCCTATTTCAAAATAAAAAATAAAACAGAATGTGGATGTGGCTCAGTGGATAAATGCCCATGGGTTCAAACCCTGGTACAAAAAAAAAAGAAAAAAAAAAAGAAAGACAGACAGACAGAAAGAGGGAAAGAAAATAATAACAAAGGCCAATTTTTCCTGAGGGGTGAAGGAAGGAAGAAAGAAAGAAGAAAACACAAAAAGGGTAAAAAGTGGTACGTCTGAATGTCTAAACATCAAATGAAAGTGTTTCGTTCCTGCTAATAAATGGTGGGTTAAAGATCTGGAGACTTAAGAATCAGTCATGTTCTCTCTTTTCCCATTAAGTAGATATGAGAATGACATTCAAAGATGCAGTCTCTACTAAAGACTAAATCACATGCTGTGGTATTGTCTGAACAAATCTATTCTCACTTAAGGGGACTGAGAAATAAAAGGTCAGAAAATGACTCTACTTAACATTTATTTTGTGATGATTGTAAATAAGGTACTTGAAAGAGGAGTTTACATAAGTGAAGTAAAAAAAAATAGACTCTCTGTGGGAAATGGAAAGAGAAGAGTAGGATCGAATTTGAGATTTGAAAAGCAATAGTGTTGAGAAGGGGCATGCTCAGGGAGGTAGTATACCTAACAGGAATTAGGAAAGAAGTTAGTTCAGAGATCTTGGAAGAACAAGGAAGATATTTCCAGGCAGAGGATGGCAGGAGAGGCAAACGTCTCCAGAAATGTGAACACACAAGGGCCAGTTTCAACATCTAGAGTAGAATGTCTCACGGTGCCTAAGCACCTACCCTTACCCATGGAATTAATCATGTTTCAGTCCTGGAAACTTTACTTTTAGAGTTTACTTGGAGAAGTGAAAAGAGGAAGAGAGGATTCTTCGTAAGACATAGGAACCAAAACAACCCTGCCTATAGCTTTCTACATCTGTAACTGAACCTGGGGGATTAGAATAACTAAGATTTCATAATTTCTTTTCTTCAGTAAATTGAATATAATGATGATATCCTTAACTTACTGAAAGATCTTGATGTGCCTCCTGAAATCTTCAAGAAAAGAATGAATAGTTATATAATCTTTTCCTGTTCTTCAGTAGTGACCTCAAATGCTATGTCTTCCAGGAAGCCTTTTATAGTGGGAAGGAGGACATGTATGGATGGATGGAGTGGAGACAGTTAGGTGCCCCCTAGCAGTTTCCAACACTACTTTCATTGTCTAACAGCCACTTGTTTAGTGGAAAATTAAGTCATTCCAGCTTCCCTAAGTTTGGATGGTGGTTAGCTAATGCCAATCAAGGTGGCACGGGTTAGTTTGGAAGGGGCATGCAATTCAAGGCTTAAAGCAACTTAATACATGGAATTGCTCTGGTCAGAGAGACTAGCGCCAGGTAAGGACAAGACTTAAGTGTTCCAGGAGGAGGGAAGCCCAGGACTATAGTTGATATTTGGAATATGAAATCTAATCAATCAATAATTCTCTAACTCTTTCTCTCTAACCCACCCTTTTCTTATTACCCTTTCTGGGGAGGCATTTTTTAACCACAAGGTTAACCAGACCTGGAATAAATTCTCCACAACCGAAAGAAGACTCAAGCGATGAAGCTGCTCCTTGGCAAACAGCAAAAATTCTTGCCTGCAACTTACACTACCTAGGAATCTTTTGAGTCTGTAAGTCGATAAATTACCTTTTGTTGACTTAAAACTGGTTAAGTATTATAACTGAGACACCTTTCTGAATTATGTAATGCTCATCTACTAGATATTTTACTTTTTTGACTTATTTTAATCTTGCTGCCTTGCACTGAATTTATTTTTTCTCACAGATTTTGAGCTCCTTAAGGGCAAGATATTTACATATTTTACATGTTTCCATGCTTCATCCAGTTTTCATAATACTTCTTTGCATAGAAAAATGCCTAATAGATATTTGTAGAATGAAGAAATCAAACTTGTGAACTTGTTCATTTGGTCTCATTAACACCATGCTGTAATTAACACATAATAATTACAAAGCTGTTGAATAAACTGAATGTAAAACATCATTGTTTCATCGTTGCACTTTGTTTGCTTGTGTTTCTTTCTACTTACATGTAATACCAAAACAGTGATTTCTATTTTATACTTTTTGATTGTAGACAATAGAGATTCCTAAGATGTCATGGCAGTGCATCTAAACTTCCAGAGATTAACAATAAAAAAAAATCAGTGCTATCAGTTCTGTGGATATAATTATAGTTGAGCAGAATATTTTGATATTTTAGTTAGCTAATGAGATCTTATGTTGGGTAAAAGAGGGATTTGCAATAAGATAGCCAAAGGTCAAGAGACGTCTGCCTTGGTTCTAATTCAAATATTTTTTTTTAAGGGACAGAGGAAGAGAGGATTAAAACAATCAACTTATTTATTTTTTAATCTCGCCTTTGTTTATCCAACACTTAGTTGGGTATATGGTGCTGGGGTTCGAATCTGGGTCCTGGTGTATGCCAGGTAAGCACTCCAACTGTTGAGCCACTGCTCCAGCCCTTAATTTAAATCTTGACACTATATTTGATCTTGCTCTGTCTCACTATATTTATTCCATATAGCATATTATATTTGATCTTGGCAGAATTATTTCATATTTCTTGGTCTCAGTTTTCTCAACAAAATGGGAATATTTATAGTTTCAATCTTTTAATATTGGCATAAGCGTTTTTTTTTTTTTGAGAAAGAGGGAGAGAGTGAGAGAGAGTAAAAGAGAGAATCAATTTTATTTATTTTTCCATCTGGTATTTGTTACTCTGACACTCAGCTGTATATGTGGTGCTTGGGGTTTGAACTTGGGTCCTTGTGCATACCGGGCAAGCACTCTAACCTCTGAAAAATTGCTCCAGCCTGGTATAATTTTTTTTTTTAAAGAGAGTGGGACAGTGAGAGAGAGAGAAAGAGAGAGAGCGGAGAGAAAGAAAATCATCAGTATTTTATTTTTTTAGTTTTTCATGTGGCTTTCATTGCTCCAACACTTTGTTGTGTACATGGTGCTGGGGTTCAAACCTGCATGCTTGCTCATGCCAAACAAGCACCTTATCTGCTGAGCTACTGCTCCAGCTCGTTATATGGTTTTAATGAATTAATAAAGTCAAAGAATTTAAATTAATGACAGATTTAATACATACTATTAATGCTAACTAGTGCAAGGTGGTGTGTCACATGCTTGTAATTTCAGCAGTTCAGGAATCTGAGGCAGGAAGATTGCAAATTTCCAGACCAGCCTGGGCAGCTTAGTGAGACCCTGTCTCAAAATACAAAATATAGAAGGGTTGGAGATGTAGTTCAATGGCAAAGCACCCCTGGATTCAATCCCCAATACCAAAACAACAAACAAACAAGTTTATGTTTATTTATATAAGGTTCTTTTTAAATAACATACATAGACACATTGTCCTTTAAAATGAATTTGATAAGGAAAAATAGGATTTAAAAATGAATTTGATTTTTATTTTAATTCACATTAAAAATTAATTACAATTTTACAGTTTTCATTGAAATTGAAATTTTCCTTGAAATATTTGTATATTCACATGCCATTGTGAGAAATAATGCAGACAGATCCCTTGTGCATTTTGCTGTTTCTCCCAAAGATAGCATTTTGCAAAACTATAATGTGATATTCCAGTGAGGTTATTGACATTGATACAATCCAAATCATCTCATTAAGGCTTTTCAGTTTTATTTCCTTTCATTTGGAAGTGCACTGCATATGTGAGTGTGTGTGTGTGTGTACCTGTGTGAATGTGAAGTTCTTTATAATTCTACAATTTTGTTTGTTCCTTTAATTATCACCACACTCAAGATACTGAACAGCTCCAGCACTACACCCACTTCCCTCCTATACTCTCTGTACATACTTTGAATTGTAAATTTGTTTTAAAAAATGAACAAGCCAACCCACCCCCCAAAAAATCCTTATGAATCAAGCACCTCTACTACCCTATGCTGGTTCCACTACCAGCACACATAGGACTGGGTTCACGTGATGCTAGTCATGGACCTCTGATGTAAATTTCTCCGAACATTCAGTACCAGGCTCATCTGATTGTGTATCTTTGTAAAATACTTACTTTCCTCTAGCATCTCTACACGTTATTTATCTCAGTCAAGAAAAGAATACAAGATCTCACTCAGACACTCCACACTCAATTTTAACCTATTTGAACTACAGGAATCTACTAGTGTTAAAATCAAAACAGTGACTTTGTTGTTGGGCTTACAAGATCTAATTTCACCTTAGACACACAGCATTTTGCCCATGTTTATCAGATACACATGACTTTAAAATCATTTATGAAAAATATTAAAGCGTAAAAACATGCAGTACTTTAAATGTAAATGACATTTAAAATTATTTCAAATATAAAATGCAAAAATAAAAAGTTAGAAATAGACAATATATCTGGGTTCTTAATGTCCTCTAAGAGTAAAATTATAGCCAGAAATGCCTATCAGTTCACAACTACATTGATCATAGTATAAAGAATTACAGAAAACTGAAAATTTATGACAGCAAAGGGGAAATCTAGCAAGATGAACTTGGAAAACATGCTGTGCATGCTTTAAATAATCTTGGTGCAAAGAGAGTAGGCGTTCAGGAACTACTTTGGATATGCTGTGCCCTTCACAGTTCTCGACTTTGTCAGCTGATCAGCTCTCTAGGGGTTTTCTCACCAGGAAATGGAAATAAGCCCATTATTTGTAAGAGATTAAATATTGATCAGAATTTTATATTTATTTCATATTAAAATCTATATGTAAGTGCTTCATTATTGAGTTTAGTTTCTGTGTGATTGTTCAGTTCAGAAAACAACATAATAGAATTTGCTTCTACTGTAAATACAAAAAAAATTAATGTATCATATAAAATGATGGAGATGACTCCCCATATGAGGCTTAGTTCTAACCACATAATAAATGTTGGTAAGTAAACAGGCAACATGACGAAATATTGGAGGCAAAATAACTGAAAGGAAAATGATGATGGGTGCTAGAATCACACTATAAGAATTCCTGGCCCTGTCACTGAGCAGGAAAAACACTCAAGCTCTATGGGCCTCAGGTTCTCCATTCAAAAAAATGGCAACAAGAATAGAACCTACTCTCTAAAAGTTGCTGTGGGGGGTTAAATTATTTGCTATACATATCATATTTAAAAGACTAAGCATTTAAGAATTAATAAATGTGTGCTGTTTCTAAAACGAGAGTTTTTTTCAATATTAATCTCAACATTTATACTGAATATGTAAAATTTTATTGAAAATAAATAGCATTTACAAATAATGAAACTGCAGGCTAAGAAATCTTGGAATATCATGCTAAAGCAATCATTGAAAATAGCTGATTTTTCTTTAGAATTACTGATTCTTTATCATAAGAGTTAGCAGAAATGTGACTGACTGTGTACAATAAAATTCCAATAAACACATATAAATGTTTGCTAAGTAAAGTGGGCTTTTTTTCATATATGTTGAGAAGGAGCAATCTTTACAGATTTAAGTGTTGCAAAATTTTGTAAGTTTGAGTGTAGGGGGTAGATTGAGGTGAAATGGGTATATAGGTTGGTAGCCTTGTATGAGAATTCCTTTCCCTTTCTTTTATTTCTTCCGTCATCATTTCTCTACTTGACATTTCCCAGCACCTTGCTGTTATTGCTTATTTATCATATACCATATTTAATACCAATCATGGCATTGTATTGATCAACCCATTATGTCTTTCCAGCTTGTCTATCTACTCTGTTCTGATGGCTTTACACATCAGCTCTTTTGAATGATGTTGTAATTTGATTCAGAGTCTCCTGGTGCACACTACTTCTTGAGACTATATTAGGCAATTAAGTAAGCTGCTTTAGTTCTTTCTGGACAAATGATAGTAGATTTTACTTATACCCAGCAACCATTCCTTCTTATTTTCTTTTGCAAGCTTCTGTTCCTCTGCCTGACTCTTAAATGATTTATTTCATGATTCTACCCTAGGTTCTCTTTTGATAACTAATCTTCAAGGTCTGTGTGGATGGTCCCTTCTTCAATTGTTCAAATTATAAGCTATCTACAAAATGAGTCCAAAGTTTAAACTCCCTAAGACACATCTCTATGTTGAGTATACCTAACTGGTCTCCATGTGTATATCCCACTGACATCTAACATGTCCACCTTGGATGAATCATTTCCCCAGATCTGCAGAGAATGGCACCTGTGAATTATCCTCAATTTCTAACCCCACTCATCCCTCTCTCAATTAATTTGTTACCATTTCTGTTGAATTGATTGTATAAACCATTTTATAATTGGTCCTTTTCCCTGGCCATAAGTATCTTGTACTTGGATATTGAAAATATCCCTAAGGGGTATCCCGCTATCTAAAAAAAATATCTTTCAGGATGCTGTCAAAGCAATTTTTCATAAGTGTGAATTTAATTGTGTTGTTCTTTCACGTAAAACACTTCAGTAACTTCTTACCCTGACAATATAATTGAGACTCTTTTCTGTGACTCTTGAAGCCCTTGCTGACTTAGAACTGTTCTAAAAATCAACTGATTGAGCTTTAAAAAATGTAGGTTTTCAGGCTGGAGTGGTGGTTCAGTGGTTACAGTGCTTGTCTGGCATGCCCGAGGACGTGAGTTCAAACCCCTGCACCCTGTACAAACTGAAGTCTCAGAGCAACGTAAGTCAATTAAAATTAATTAAAATTGATTCTCTCTTTCCCTCCCTCTTTAAAAAAGTGTAAGTTTTGAGACTATGTGCCTGTATTTAAAGCTTAACCATAGATCCATTTATTCATTCATTTTTGAAAAACCACAGAGTGCCTGGTATGGTTTTTCAAGCAGTGAAAAACAAAACCTGTCCTTCTGGAGCATTTGTTCCAGAGGAATAAGAAGAACAATTAATGGAGAACAAGTGTAACATGTTGGATGATGTTGGAGTGTTCTAGAACAGCAGTTATGATGAGATTAACCTGCATTCAAGAGATGGGGAAAAACCCAGTAAAGCTCTAGTGCAGATGGAAGAAGCTTTCTTTTCACTACGATCATGTTGGTGCTGAAAGTTTCTAGAGTACTATATGTTTACAAATTTTATTAACTAAAAGAAGCTCTAGCTGCTATGTAGAGAAGAGCCTATAAAGAAACAAGAGTAGAAGCAGGAACAGAGTTAAGAGGTTCTTAGTAATCACCCAGGGCAGAGACAAAACTAGAATTTTAATGGTAGTCATGGTGAGGAAATATGAATGTGGAGCTCACAGGTCCTGCTCATGAAATCAATGATAGGAAAGTGAGAAGTGTCAAGGATGACTTCAAGGTTTTGAATTGAAGAACTGTGAATGATGGAACCGTTCACAGGGATGGGAAAAATCAGACCTATTTGAATTTCAGAGGTAAGAATTATTTACAATCATTGTTTTTGAGATACCTGGTACATATTCAAGTAGAAATGTCAAAATGGATGTGGGTATGACAGTGTGGGGTTCAGATGAGTAGTTTGGACTGAGCTATAACAATTTCCATAATTTGTGCATGTTTTTAAAATCAGGACTGAATGAGGATACTTGAAAATGTGTATAGATAGGAGTATCCTCTAAAACAAAAAGTAAGTATGTATATGAATCAGCAGTTAATCTGTTTTTGACAGGACTTGCTCTAATTTGCCACAGTTCCCTCTACCTACTCAACTATGAATCTATCCTTTCAGGCCCAATTCACTCATCTGTATTACCTGCCTAGCCATTTTGACAGTGGACTCTGTTAGCTAGCAGTAGCCCCCTTTTTTCTGGGCCATTTCCATTTTGTTTATCCACTCCACACTGTATTTCATGCTATTTGTCTCAACTGCTACACTGATGGAGATATCATCTGTCATTAGTCCCAACTTCCTTAGATCCAGGACAGTGTCAGTTGTGGGAACAAAAGGATAAGTTAGAAGTATTCCATTTCCTACGTATGGTTCTCCATGCAAATAAAGATTATTCTTCATCCACTGAAAATTCTTTATTTTTGTTGAACGGAGAAGCTGGCACAGTGCATGTAGTTGCCAGGATGTGGATGTCTCAGGAGTTATGTTTTCAAGGAGGATTACCAGGTCCTCTTTGACTATAATATGTAAGTTTCAGATATCTTCTTGGAGAAGGCAAAGTTGGTATATAAAGAATATCAGTCTATTAGCTTTTATTAGTCCTCAAGTTCAGATTAACAGGCCAAAAGGAATTTTTTAAAAATCTTTATCAAAATATGATAAAGAAGGCTCGTTCTACCTTCATTTTTTTAAGTAAAGCAGTAATTTCAGGTGTAATAAAAAGAGCCACAAAATAATTTATTACGGAAATGACTTAGTGTAGGAAAATTATCTACTAGATAGGCATGTACCAGATTTGTCATTAGGTGAATGCAAGGATCGCAGGCTACATTTGGATATTGAACACTTTCTGAGTTAATTGCCCTCTCTCTCAGGACATAAGGTTAGCTTTCAACCATATGCCATAATTTTTAAAGTGATTTTTTTCTTCAATGGAGATGTATGAAGTATAACTAAAAAGCAATGAAAAATATTTCACAATAAAACCAGAATGGGTCCTTTATAGCCAAATAGCAGTCATAATTTTCTCTTTTTTAAAATTTTTATTCCTTTCTTTGTTCTCTTTCTGCTCTACCTCCCTTCCTTTACATGAGCTTACAAGTCTTCTGATATTTTTCTTTTTCCTGCAGAGCATAGATAGAATTTCCTGTGTGGCATTCAATATGTCCAGGACTTTGGATGCTCCTTGAGAGGTGTGGTGCTATTCTGAGGTAAGTTACAGCATAAAACTGCATTAGCTGCCTCATTTGTGAAAATTATACCAGATTCCCAGATATGTGGTAAGCAGTTGCTGGTAAAAACATAATCCTAATGGTTTCCATAATTGATGTTTGCAAAACCAGAGATAATTCTGACCAAGTTGCATTCCCCTTATAGGACTCTAGTGGTGAGAAAATATTCTGATTTTATGAGATTTAGTAGATATTGTATTTAGGGTTTTTTTACTGCTATGTTTCTGCGGCAGAAAGAAAATAAAATTTCTTATACTAGTTTGTGAAGCATTAACTAGATATATACATGAATATGTACATTTATGTGGGCTTGTGTGTGTATATATATATATATTGCTATTTTTATTAATAGAATTCCAAGATTGATGTGGCAGATAATTCCACACGAACATGAACATTTTTCAGTTAGCACTTAATATACCTTTAAAAGAATACGCATTGTACCTTTGTTTGCATTTTTCAATAAAACGTAAAGTTTGATGAGCACTCTCAGTTAATTTTTAAATTATTTGATCCTACTTTGGCATATCTTCTGGAATTAAACTTTCTGTAATGCTGATTGGTTTATACATTAATTATAAATTGCTTGACCTTAATCAATTCCTCTTCTATCTTCTAGTCCAAATCCATACTTAGTGTTTAAATATCTTAAGGAACATGATCTGACTCGTACAAAATTTCCATTGACTTTTACTGGAGTCGGTGAAATATTGTCAGTCATCCAGTATCTAATTCATTGCTACATCCCAGAATGCAAACTACAAACGAGAAACTGGGGGACTTTGTGCCATATAGCACAGTAATGTTCTTTTAATGTTTTTCCAGGTCTCAATGGGATTTTTTGATAAATATATATCATTTACAATGACTTTTAGATTCCTGGTAGATAAGTATTAACTTATAATGTACACATATACTTAATGATTTTATTATATAAAATATTAACATTGTCATGTATTATTATTATCATTATGATTTTCCTTCAAATTTACTTTTTAGGCACCCTGGTCAAATGGAATCTATGTATAGAAAGAATAAAGTTTTGTTGGTATTTATACTTAATATATGTAGGCATAGTTTTAATGGTTATAATGGATAGCTGAAAATTTTTCCTCCTGTAGATGGAATGAATTAAAATTACCTAAAGGACCATGAATCAAAGGGAAGTTAACAATTCTAGAATGATGGCGGCATGAGGGCACATGTCTACCCCCTACAAAAAAAGCATCACTTTTACCAAAGTCAAGCAAGAACAGATACAGTGAAGTGGGCGGGGCAATGCTGAATTTAGGAAAGATACCAAACAGATCACAAATGTCAAAGAACCTCTTCCCAGTATAGTAGCATTTAGAACTAAAGTAGAGAGAGATATCATATTTATAGAGGGGGCAGGTCTTCTGGGAGGAAGAGGAGATTCTGGCAACCTCTGCTGTGATTGGAGGAGCAGCAAGGGTTGGAGCCTCTTTCCCACCATAGTTCAACTACATTCCAAGCTGTGCTGGCATCTCTGGAATGTAAAGCGAGCACCCAGCCCCTGTCCACTTTATTTTTCTGATCTGACTTTTTCCCTCAGGTGAAGGCAGTGATCAAGCGAAAAAGAAGAGCAGAGATCTGAAGTGAAGAGGAACAGGAAAGAGGATATCAGAGGACAGAGAAAAGAGAATACTGACCACAGGGCAATTAGAAATTGGATAAAACATGGAAACTGAAACTAAGACGGGGAGCAAAATTTGCCCTTTGCAGTCAGCTGGGTTCTCTGGGCTCTAGTTCACTAATAACTCGGTGCATGTTACCAGGCAAAAATATTAACTTTTTTTTTTGCCCTAGCTTCCTCATCTATGAAACAGAGATAATAAACAACATATATGTTAGGATTAAATGATACCATGTCATTTACATACAAAAGGATTTCAGCAGCACCTAGCATATGCCAATTATTCATACATGTCAACTGCTTTTACTAAGTCAAATAATTTAATACAATTATGTTTAAATTATTAAATATTGCTATTATTAAGTCTAAATGAAAATGGGAATAAACATATTTAACAGATAAATGCTTCAATTGATTCAGAAAGACATGCATATAGAATGTAAAAGAAGCAACTGCAACAAATGACTCATGAATTTAAGCAAAGGTCAGCACACTGGAAAAGCTGATCACTGTTGCCCAGTCACATTGACCCCTTGCAGTAGCATCCCAACCACACGAATATAGACCGTATTCTTTATCATCCGACCCTAGCCCACCCTTGATTATAGCTGACTTATTCAGAGACAGACAACTGACCAAGGACAGCCTAGTGGCTTCTGTTTTGTGTCCTGGCTGAAAAGACTTTGGAGAGGATCAGATTTGTTTTTTATATTTGGGCAATGACATAAAGGAGCTGAATACAATGAGTGATCTGGTAACTTCTTGTAGCTTTAAATGAAGTACAGCAGGAAAATGATCCTCCATAGCCCTAGGTTGTCAGGTGGAAAATGGAATTGCAAGAGTCTTACATGTCTTTGCAGAAGGAGAACAATTCTGCCCCTGGTCCCTGCTTTGAAAGCACTAAATGACAGCAGCAGAAACTTCTACTAAGTGGCGTTTCTATGGGTAAGATTTAGATCCTGATAGGGAATAGGGTTATCCTTGGAGGATGGAGGAGCTGGGGATTCTTGGCACCCTGGCCTCTCTGAAGCACTTTCCAGTGCAAGCCCCCTCCCACATGTGATGAGACATGCTTTTATAAATCCATCCTGTGACCAAAGCTTGGAATGCAGCACAGGGTTTTGGAAATAACCAAAGGCAGATTAAGGAAGAAAGGCTCTTTACTGCCAGTTCAAACTGATGTTTCCCTTCAGGGCCCTGAGGCTTAAGCCTTTATGTCTAGAAGAATGGGGAGGGGAGGAGCTAGTCCCATTTGTTGCTAAGCGACCAAAGCTTTCCCAGGTCACGTTTGCTGCTACTGAGAATCAGAATCAGTGACAAGGTGGATGTAGCAAGGCAGGGAGAAGCCTCTCATTTCAAGATTTCTGGTTCTGTATTTTAAACCACAGAGTTCTCAAGAACAAAATGGACAAGAAGCCATCAAAGTTCTTCAAGAGTGGTGTTTTCAGAAATATGCCAAGCCTGATAAGGTGGGAAAAAGTTTCAGACTCAAACCAACACAGCAGGGCATCTTATCCTCCAGGCCCACTGTAAAGGATGCTAAGAATACATTTAGCAAGAAATATGTAGAACCTGTATCAAGAAAAAAACACAAAACCAACCTCCAAGTGAAATATATACAAGAATATAGGAAAGAACGGAGAGACTGCCTGTCCTTGTTGGGAGGACACATGTTGTAAAGATATATTTCCTACAAATTTATTTGCAAATATAGCAGAGATATTCATTTTTTTAAACGTGCCAACGTAATCTTCATTGATTTGGAATGCCAATTATGTAGGAATATCCAGAAACATTCTTAGAAGTAAGAGTAATAAGTAGGAATTTACTGGTGACGTATTAAATTGTGCTGTGAGGTGTGGCAGTAGAAACAGTGTATTGGTGTGTAACCCCAGCCTGAGAATAAACAGAAATGCCCAATGGAAGAGACTGAAGAGTCCAGAAGCAAACCGAAGTATGAAAACCATGAGAATTTAGCAAACACTGTAGGTTACATTTCAGATCAATGTATTAAATTGATTTTTTAAAAAAGTATTGGAACGAATAACTAGTGTTTGCAAAAATATGATATTGTAACCCTACTTACTGCCTAACTATATTTCAAAATTTTAAATAAAAGATTTAAATGACAAAAAATGAGATCATAAAGTAAGACAAAATTTAGATTAATAATACTATAATCTTAAGGTAGTCTGCTAGGGGTGTGATGACAAAATTCTGGAGCTTAAACAACAGAATTTTTTTTTTTTTTAAGAAAGAGGGGACAGTGAAAGAGAAAGCAAATTTTATTTAGTTTTTCATGTGACTTTCATTTCTTAGTTACTTCTCTGTGTACGTGGTGCTGGTTTGAACTCGTGTACTCGCACATGCCAGGCAAGCGCTATAACCTCTGAACCACCGCTCCAGCCCCTAAACAATAGAAGTGTATTTTTTGGTTCTAGGGTCTGGGATTCCAAGATCAAGGTGCTGGTAGTTTTGAGGCCTCTTGCCTTGCTGTGTCCTTACCTGGCTATTTTTTCTTTGCACATGCATTTTTGGTGTTTCTTTCCCTTCCTCTAAAGACATGGGGTATATTTGATTATGGCCATACCCTGATGAGTGAATTTAACTTGAATTGCCCCTTTAATTCAGTCTTTAACAGGAAGTATTTTCTAAACATTACTTCAAAGGTAGAAAAATATTAATTTCACTATAAATTAAAGAAATTAAAATAAAATAATAAAAATATTATTTCTCATGGATGAGTTTTTTAAAAAAATCATTGCACTGTTGGTGGGAGAGTACATAGATATGAATATCATACCGGGTAATTTGGCTATTTGCCACATATTGTGAACATGTGCATTTCTTAAATTTTATCATAAATAAGTAGCGTAACAGGTGAGCAGAAATGAGTGTAATCATGTAAGATTGCTTCAGGTGGTAAAAACAGGAAAAAAATTGGATAATAATAAACAGGGGGTTGAATGAGCCCATTAACATATCAGCTATGCAATGGAATATTCTTTAGCCATTAAACTGTACAAAATAGTAGCTAAACTTTCTGAATATAGAGATAGAATCCACACAATGTAACATTAAGTGAGCAAAGTAGGTTATAGGATCCCATTTATGTACAAAGTATAAATAGAAGTACATAGGATGAAAAGTAGTTAAATACGGTCTGAATTATTTACATTGAGCACACAATATTTATCTAATTAGAAAAGCAAGCTGTTTTCATTTTAAAAAACAACCATTTGCAGAAATGAAAAGCATATTTCACATATAGAAAAACATATTTTACAAATAACAAAAATCAGATAAAAATAGATAAAATACTTTTGCTTGATGAGGAGGTTCCAAAAATAGAGGGGAAAAAATCCTTATAATGTCTATGGGTTTAAATATTTGGGAAACAAAAGACTTAGAGCTTTCCTGTGAAAAATTCATGCTGTATGAAAATGGAATGCTATAATGGAAGGGCCCCTTGACCCTTGAGGAGAAAGAGTTTGAGAAACATAGTTGGATAGTAGAAGAGAGGAGCACAACCACCAGACACGTTTGTCTTCAAAGTGTATTTATCTCTTAAAGTAGAGGTCTGTCTCTTATGTGAAAAGTGTGCATCAGATTTCCAGTATCAGATTTCCAGCACAACTGCTAAAATTAAAGACAGTTGTAAGTAATTTCTCTTTCATAATACGTGAAGTATTGTTTGCTTACAATGTAAAGTATTGCTTTTGATTTGTTCAATTTTTTAAATGCATGTATGATTTTAATGGACTTTTTAAAAAAGATCAAATAAGCCATGCCATAGCCATAAAATAGGAGATACTTTGTTGACTATCTATACTATCCCTAATATTAGATAGGTTTTGTCAATATTATTTTTGGATTCCCCCCCTCCTTTATTTCCAAACAAGTAAGAAGTATGCTTTAATTTTTGCTTTTTTTTTCAGTCTGTTGTGCTAATTCCACAACATACCCATGGTGCTAAATATTCCTTGCAGGCATTTCAAATGGGAGAGAAGCAGCAATTTGAACTACTTTTAACAAGCCTAGTGCCAAATGATGATGAAAATATTTTTGTTTATCCTGCGTCCAATTAAGTATCAAGATGTAGAACTTTTTCATTCACTGTTGAAAGGGTATCAGCAAAAAAGGATTGACTATTGGGTTTTGATTGTGCATCAGACTGCCCACATCCCACCTTCTTTGTTTATCTTTACAGAAAAGATATGTCCACAGATGTAGTCGCATCTTCACTTTTGCTTTTTGTACCATTGGAAGGTGTTTGGCAATTAAACAAAGCATGAGAGGGTCAGGAACTTCCTAAAAGAGGGAGTTAACTGAGAAAAGGTGCATAGGTCCTGGAGAAGGTTAGTGTCAAACCCCAGAAGCCAGAAACATACATGAAAATAAAAAACAAAAAAGGCTGTAAGGGTAAGAATTGATAAGTGCAAGGGAAACTTTGTGCTTGGGTAAGCTTCTTAGGGCAACTGCTCCCTCCACCTCTCCCCAACACACACCCCCAAAAGAAGTGTTTTTTCCCTGAAGAATGTGTTATCCTAATTCATGACATTTTGAGTCAAGTCCGAATCTGAAAATTTCTATTATATATATGTATATAAAACTTTTAAGAAAGACAAAAATTGTTCCATCAAATATATTTTATATGTAACTAAAATTAGCAAAAGCTTTAAAAAAAGAGATCAAAGCAATGTCAGTTCTTTACACTATACATTTAAAAAGATGCAAAAATATATGAGTAATTAAGCCTTCCAAAGGTAAGGTTTAATTGGGGAAGAAGTATGTATTTTCAAAAGGTCAGAACAATAATCTTGGAAATGAGTTCCTATAAAAATGTTCTGAATGTTTTAGATGTATGTTTAATCAATAAAGTAAATGAGTTAAATGGGCACATTTAACCTGAGAATGACCCAAAATATAAAGGTTAGTTAGACATAACTGGGTGTGTATTGAGTACATTTTTAAGTACAGATTAAAAAAAAATCCAACTGAAATGTTAAAACTTAAAATCATTTCTACGAATCATTGGATTAAACTGAATTCAATATGCAGCTAGTTACATTTTCTTCTTTAATCTATACAGTCACAATTCCATTACTCTGAACATTTGAGATATAACTTTATAGCTTTGATTCTTGTCTGGTATTTCTATATTAATTTACAGTGTTTAAAGCCCTCTATTTATTGAATTTGACCATTGTGTAATATTTCTCAAATGAAATATCCTCATTCTTTAGGTGTGGAAACTGAGAATTATTCATTCTATCTACCATCAAACATTAATTCACTTTTATACCCCAGATACTGTGCTCTACTCTGGAAGTACAAAAGCTTTGGCATTATCCTTAATTCCAAAAATCAGTAGAAATGAGCATGGAGTATGAGCTTCATAAAGAAAGCAATGTACTTGGGATATGCTTGGACTATATAGCAAAGAAAGGAAATTCAAAAATTGGGTCAAGAAAGACAGCTTAAGAAGATGAAGACTGAGCTGAGTATCATGAGTGAACATTAGACAGGTAAAGATGAGCAGGAAGAGAACAAGGTGTCTTTTTGATTGGCAGAGGCACCAAGACAGAGTATATTGTCCATTCTGGGAGCAACTAAAACCACAAAGGCCCACTTTGGGTTAGGGTGGGAAAGGGCAGAGGAAGTAGGTAGGAGGATGAGGTAGGAGAGATATTCAAAAGACATATGAAGAATTTCATATGACATGTTAAGTGGACTTTCTACTTAAGTGTATTGACCTGGATAATTCATCAGATTTAATGATTTGAATGAAGCCATTCTAGAATTGTTTGGAGAAGGGACAAGATTGTAGGTGTTGAATCTTTTAGGGAGGCTATTATAACAAATCAGATACAATGTAGTATAAGTCCATGGTAGCAGCAATAGGAATAGAAAGAAAGAGACTGGGTTAGGTTTATTTAAGAAATTTTAAAGTTGTTTAATTGGGAAATCTATTGCTAAAATTCACAACATAAACAATTCAAAATGAAAAACACATGTGAATACCAAAATCAGATGTTCAGAATCATTTATTAAAATTCAATAGCCCTGGGGCTGCAGCAGTGGCTCAGCGGTTTCGGCACTTGCCTGGCAGGCATGAGGACCTGGGTTCAAACCCCAGGACCACGTACTTAGTTGGAGCAACTAAGGCCATGTGAAAAATTAAGTAAAGTTGTTTCTCTCTTTCTCTGTCTCTCTCATTGTCCCTCTCGCTTTAAAAAAAAAAAATCAATAGCCCAATAAGATTTTGCGAAGAATGACTAGATAAGAATAGCCAAGAATATTTTTTAAATTAAACAAAGGAAACGGGACTCTCGCAATGCACTAAAACAGCATAAAACCGTCATAATAAAACAATGTGATCCTGACCGAGAAAGAGCATGCTTAATGGGCTCCAAAACAACAAAATCAGCTTTTGTATGTCCAAAAACATCATAAGCAAAATTAAAAGGCAAACAGTAAAATGGAAGGATACATTCAACGTATAACAAAGATAATGAGGTTTATTCATAATTGTAATGGTAAAGATCTCTCAAATTATATAAAACATTTATAACAGTGACAAAGCACCTATACTTCTCCAAACGCAAATAAGCAGGCAATAATCCTGTGCTCCTTGGATAAAGTTCAAATTTATTTCCAATAGAAAAATAAAAATTTAAAAGAGAACATATCATTTTTACATATTGAAATATAGAATAGTCAAAAATCAATATGATGCTGTTGAGTAATCAATATGTGTGGAATTGTTTGCTTCATATATTCCTCGGGATGATGAACACATGAGAATGAACTGCAAAACCTTTTTGGAAAACAGTTTTGGCTCCTTGCACCAGCAATTCCAGCTCTAGGAATCTTTCCTAAGTAAAGATAAATCTGTTGGAAAATGCAGCTTGTGAACCTATTCTCCCCAAAGCAAACCTTGAAATCAAAGTTTATGGGTGAGTCCTCTGTTGGAGGATCATTCCAAGGAGCAAGAGTGAAGATAGTAGAGGAAAGACAGTAAGGAGGGACAGTTATAAAAGGACACATTATCCATTCAGTAGCCATTATGGAGAAGAAGTTGCTTGTTACTGCAAGACTTTCTAGAAATTCATATGGAATGTGTCTGCAGTTTTCCATCTGAGGGAGAAAGCACTGCATTTATTTACCTGGCTCCACCTCTTATTGGATAAATGTTAACCCCACAAGGTGTTACCTCTACCACATTTCCAGGTTACACATGAGGAGTTCCTCCCTCTCCCCCCACCCTCACAGCATCCCGGCCTGTGCTTGAGGGTCATTCTGTCTGGGTCTGCCACGAGGTGGAGGTGCTTTGTGCACCTCTCTGAAGCTGATCAATGCCCTTGAAGTGCCTATAGTATGAAGCCGAGTGGATCTGTAGTGGTGTCTAGGAGACGTTCAGTAAGTTCATCCTTTGCCACACTTAGATCTGCTTGTGTCCTCTGTCATTGTATGTGTCTCCCTTCCTGTTATGGGCTTTTTTTTTTTTATGAAAATAAGTTGTTCAATCTTCTTCCTTGAAAGACAGAGGTGCAAATCCAATATACCACAGACTGCTTCAAGGTGGAGGATAGCTACAGTTTCTGCAAAACCAATATAAGATAAGTGAAAAAACACAAAATCAAACTGGAAACCCTACAGTGTCCACGGATGTAGTTGGTCCTGAGTTTGTAATTACTATTCATCATTGCTCTCCTTTACCAATTCAAGATTTCCCCTCAATCTTGGTTCCCGAAGAGCAAGCGATCCAATGTAATCGCCTGGCCCAAGCATGGCTGGCTTTCCTCCTCAAGGAATGATGCTGTATGATCTTGACCTCTGCTGCAGGCGGATTGTAATTCAGCATTGGTAGTAGTTAGGTCAACCTTGAGAAGAGGGAGGTCTTACTGCGGAGTTCATGTGTAGTCTATACACAGCCACTATAAGCACTCCATTCTACACTAGTATGACTGAAAGTCAAGCTGAGGTCCCCAGGATGTCCCCCAAAAGCTTATGTGAGACAATGTAAGAATGTTCAGAGGTTAATTGATTGGGTTATGAGTGTTTTAAGTGAATTAATCCCTTGAAGGCATTAATCGGGTAGAAGCTGCAGTTAGATAGGGTGTGGCTGAGGTATATAGCAGCAGGGCTTTGTGTTATGTGATTTGTCCATGGTGAAGGGAGTCTCTCTCTCAGCTTCCTGGTGCTCTCTTCCCATCTGCTTTCCTCTGCCACACTCTTCTGTCATGATGTTCTACCCCACCTCGGGCCCAGAGAAATGGAGTTTGTCGTTTATGAACTGAGACCTCTGAAATGGTGAACCCCCAAATAAACCTTTCCTCCTCTAATTATATTTGTCATGTCTTTTGGTCACAGCAAAAACAACAGCAGCAGCAGCAAGCTGACTAAAACATTTGCTCTGGTGGGCACAAATGTTAAACACAATCCTCAAGCTTTGTGCCCAGAGAGACAGGTGCAATCACAAGCCTCTTCCACAGGTGTCCTTGTCATTAGTTTTCTAACTACTCTTTTTAGTTCACCTGAACATCAGCCAGCCATTTTCCTCTGCTTAGGGTTCCCATGCACATCCTTACAATAGATCACTTTTCCTTGCATATGAATCAAATACCAAATGTACTGCTCAGTCTTTCCACTTGGATAATTTTCCTTTGCCACTGTCATTTGAGTCATCCCTGAGTTGCTCTATAATGTAGCACCAGCTCATTTTTAGCTAATGCCAAAATAGCACTTTGACCTATCTATGGACCAGTTGCTTCCATCTTCACAAGTTGGAGGACAGAGAAAATCTCTTTCCATTTTGAATCCATGTTTGAAATTAAAACATGAGAATGTTGCAACAGAGTGGTTGGATGTGTCTGGGTCATGTGTTCAGATCTTTACTTCAAGAGGTTGTTCTGTCATGCCCAGTCCAAGGGGCTCATACAATGTTTACAGACTTGACAGGCCCCTGAATTTCTGTGGGGTTTACTATCCAACTTTTGACATTTATTGTCTTTCAAACAAACACAGGATACTTGCCAACTGCTATTCACCAAGTCCAATTAGTGTTGTCATCTGAACCTAACCTTGGAAAGCTTATACTGAGAATTCTGTTGTGTTCTAGTCATAAGCCTGCCTAGATTCAGTGGAAGGTGAGTTACAATTCACATCTTCATAGAAGAGTGGAAAGTTTCAAGAAGCCTGTGGGGTAAGAGACAATGTTGTGGCATTTTTTGGAAAATACAATCATTCCATGCGTTCTCTGGATTCACATATGCATCTATTTCTACATTTGCTCTTCCATGAACCTTTAGACCACTTTCTCAATACTATTGTAAGAAAGTTCTGTTATCTACAACCATCTCACTTGTTCTAGGTCAAGTTTTAAGGATCTATTACAGGAGATTAAGAAGTTCTGTCCATATGTTCCTGACAGACATTGAATCCTAAGTAATGTTCCCGTCAAAACATCTTCCCTATCCAGACTGTTATTCTAACATCCTTGCTGTCTATCCCTATGATCCACTCATACTTGTTCTCTTGAATCTGCTAATTTATATTAACCAGGTCTTATAATTCATTGGTGTTTAAGACATTTTTTCCAAAAGTGGAGATTGCACATAGTAACCACTCAAACATTTGACCTTTGTCACTGGCCTCAAGGCTGCAAGTCATTTCAAAGGCAGGTCTTGCATTATCTTGTGATTCTCCAGCCTCAAGTAAGGTCATTGCAAATATTTCATGCAAGAGAAGACACTGATCTTCTGGCAATGAGCCTCTTTCAGCGAAATGGAAGATTCAGAAGAATGGGAGGGTTTGTGTCTTGACTGGCCCACTCAAATGTCCCACCAATACTCATATCCAACCCTTTGCCAATATGGGCCCGGACTCTGGTCTAGAAAATCTGTCAGGATACTGCTTCATAATCCCACTCAAGCTCTGCTGTCCTTGCCATTTTATAATGAGATTGAACTTTCAGCCAAGTCTGCCCTGTGGCTGGATGAGATTGGATTATCTTTGCGTCTGCCATAGAGACCCTCTGGGTTTAGTTTGCTGGTCTTGACAATCAGCTATTTTGAGACTTCATTTTCATTTTCAAAATTTCCGACACCATTAACAGAAGCTACCCTCTACCAAAATGGATATGATTGTAATAACTGTAAATTCATCCCCATACCATTCAAATGCTTCACCTTCCACTTTACCTCATCTTGAATCAACCAAAGAAGAAAATTTGCTGGTCCTGATGTTATTCTATAACAGGATTTAAAACCTGTGTGTGTGTGTGTGTGTGTGCGTGCGTGCGCGCGAGAGTGTATGTTTGTTCTTCAACGTGTGACCATTAAGTTACCCAGTCCTAAAACCCTAAAATCTTATTCTGAGAGTCTGTGTTCTGCTTTTCACTCCTGATTCCCAAGGTCATTCCTGATAATATCTTTCATGATCTGTTTTCCCTCAGAGAGGGAAAGGCTTCTGTGTATATGCTTTATGTGGATAAGTTAAAGAACAAGAGAAACAAAGCAGAGAAAGACAGAAACCACTATGGTCAGTTGGTTGCTAAATCCTGTGGGACCACTTAAGAAATCGAATGAAATGCAGATTGAGTCTGTCCATCCAGAGAGAGAAAAGTGATAAGCATGTATCCAACAGTTTTTATCCCTATTGGTCAAAGTTTTACCCAGGATGTGAACACCAAATGGTCCACTCCTTGGAGTCAACGGAGAATGTCTGGGATGAGAAAAGTGGTTTATCACAAGTGTCTGAACCAACACACTGAGTGCACGCATCAGTGTAAAGTTGGTCAGAGTACTGATTGTCACACATGTGTCTGAAATAAAGATAGAAAAGAGCCAAGCTTGGTGGTGTACACCTATAATCCTAGCAACTCAGGAGACTGAGGCAGGAAGATTGCAAGTTTGAGGCCAGCTGGGCAACTTAGCAAGACCCAAAGTTAGCAAAACCTTGTCTCAAAAAAAAAAAAAAATACCAATTCAAAGAGCTGGAATTTAGTGGTAGAGCCCTTGCCTAGCTGGCCTTAGGCTCTGGGTTTAATTTCTAGTACTGGAAATAAATAAATAGAACTGAAGGGATCTGGAGGAGTTCCTAAGAATATTTAGGCATAAGAATATTTAGGCATAAAAATTTGTTATGTTATGAAATTAGAGTTGTAAAGTACCATCATTTCAGGATGTGTTAACTAAAAGGTAGTAAGTTCACTCAATAAAACACTGTGAATCCCACACAATAAAGTGTCCAAGCAACAAAAGCCACATGAAAACCTAAAAATAAAATTGATTCTGTTTCTCTCTCTCTCTCTCTCTCTCACTGTACCTCTCTCTTAAAAATAAACCCACTATGAATCCCTAACAAAAAATAATAATAGAACAATATAAAATATAATAGATTTCAGATTGGAAAGTCTGGTTATATATACATATTCTTGGGAGTGGCTAAAATTTATGTACCTGTTTTATGTTTTCTATTTTTCCTGTATAAACTGCTAAATCTTTGTGGGGTTGGAGTTTCTGCTCGGCTACCAATATGCTTACTTCCTCTCTTAGAATTAGTTCTAAATTCTTATAGATAGAGAACTCTAATCTTTTTTATTTGTTTGTTTTTTGGTACCAGGAGTAGAACCAGGGCACTTACCCACTGAACTACAACCCCAGCTCATTTTTTATTTTTTATTTTGAGACAGGGTCTCTCTTCATTGATCACAGCCTTGCTAAATTGTGGAGGCTGGCTTTGAACTTGGGATCCTCCTGTCTCAGCCTCTGAGTCACTGAGATTACAGGCTATGCCATTGTGCCCAGCAAGAAATCCCATTTTAATAACAATTTTGCTCCTCTTTCATTACCTTTACCCTCTTTTTCTTTCTCCCACTTCCCTTTTCTTACCTTTCTTTTTCATAGGTATCACATTAGCAACTTGATGAATTTGATTTTTCTGGATCAAAGCCTCCATTTCTGAAATTTCTTATCTGTTACGATACCCATTAAATTTGATTTGATAGAGTGTATGGAATTACAGACTCTTAGAATTTAGAAGGAATCCAGATCAACCTTTAACTCAAAGGGTTCCAGCTATAGGGTTCCTGAGAAATAATGGTCCTGCTTTTTAATTAGTCTTTAGGTGTATGAAGTTCACTGCTCCAAAATAAGCTTTTTTAATGGTATCTTTGTCTTTCTCAGTGAGGACAGTCTAAATGACAAAGTATTCTCTCTCAAAGAGAGAGAGAATAAAATTTTATTTAGTTTTCATGTGGCTTTTGTTGCTCCAACACTTCATTGTGTATGTGGTGCTGGGTTCAAACCCACATCCTGACGCATGCCAGGCAAGAGCTGTAAGGGCTGAGCCATTGCTCTGGCCCCAAACAAAGTAATTTTAAAATCCTAATAACAATAACAGACACTCTGTTAGTATTATAATGGGTCAGGTGACACTTTTAAGTTGCTAACTTATTTAATCTCCAAGCTAACCCTAAAATGCAGGTGCCTTTGTATCTTCGTTTTACAGAAGAAGAAACTGAGGCACAGAGAATTTAAGTAAGGTGTCCAAGGTCACATCTGTAGCAAATGAAAGAACTGGGGTTTGAAATCTAGCCATCTGGCTCCAGAGTCTGAACTCTTAAACATTACATAAAGAAAATAATTTTGAGAGCTTCCACTTTTATTTCCCTTTTTTCTCATTCGCTGTTGCTCCTTTATTTTTCATAAGGTTTCTATGATCTCTAGGCCAAATGAGATTCCAAAAATAACAATTTTAATTTCCATATCGAGGGCATGATTTCTAAATGGACCAAGTTATTTTTGTGAACCCTACATAAAATTCAGGAACAGAACTTTGGGAAGGAACTTCCAGATGGCAGTAAATCTTCACAGTTCAGTAATTAAGCCTTTTGAGAATGTTACTCTGTGATGGAGGCACTGCCTGATTAACTGTACAATATCAATTATATCAAATGGCACTACTTTAATTCTGTCAAAATTTAGAGAAATCTGACATGCTGACACGAGATTCTGTGAAGTGTGATAATGAGCTGCCAAGTGTCATAAAGTGCCACAGGGGGGAAAACACCCTTGCTTTCAGACTAAAGGTGTTTTTGTCTTTCTTTCCCTTTATTCACATTACCGTATGCTTTATTAAATACTATGAACTTCCAATATACACACTTCTCCTGCTTCAAACCTACAGCCTATTTTTTTTTTTTAGTTTTTATGAGTAGAGTTCAGGTGATGTAAGTTAAATTT
The DNA here is from genome assembly GCA_004027875.1 of Aplodontia rufa. Classification (NCBI taxonomy): domain Eukaryota; kingdom Metazoa; phylum Chordata; class Mammalia; order Rodentia; family Aplodontiidae; genus Aplodontia; species Aplodontia rufa. The sequence goes on from PVKS010002761.1 coordinate 109,692, forward strand.
ACAGAAGAAAATAAATACAACACTTATTTTTGGTTGATAAAGATTGTATGTCAAAGAAATTAGGCCCTTACACATTTTGTCCCCTCAACCCTATGAAGCATGCTTCTCTGAAAGTTAGCTTTAACTTTCTAAAAGTCAAGAAGTTCACCTTACCTAATTTTACAGTGACAGAAACTTGTCTGGTCATTAAGGACAAATCCAGGCTGTTTAAATAGTAAAGCTGGAGTTATTAAGTGACAGAGTCTTTCAACAAGTTTTGGCTTTCTTGAAAAGAAATGCATGTCTTTTTCATAAAAGGTAGAATAGGCTTCATTTTAAATATAATACTACCAGCAAATGTGAGAGTGTAGTGTTTCATTAATAAAGTAATAAGAATAGCTGAGAGACACAGGTCACTGTTTTGTTGATTTTTTCATCATTACTTTAATGCAATATATGCATATTTTAATTTTTGTTGTATCCTAAAGGAGACAAAAGGAACTCTGTATTATGACTTAGTGAGGTGTCCTTAATGAGCACCTGCCATGGAGAATTCATTGGCTCTCACATACAGAAATTGGTAATCATCCCTCTGAGTGACTGGCATCTCTGTCCTCCTTGACCTCCCTTTTACTTCTTTCATACATTTCCAGTTACCTCCTGGATATTTCCACTTGGAAATACCAGCATCCAATTAACCTTAGTTTTCTGAAGCCCAGTCCACCAGTTTTTCCAGCACCCTCCAACTAGCCCTCTCCTTCCTTTCCTTTGGTCAAGGAAATCATCATTTTCTAAGTTGTGTAAAGCTGACACCATAGTTTTCCTTACTTCTCTGGTTCACCCACTTTCAACATTCCACTGACCTACAACCTGTGCACTGAAACTTTCAAACTCAATATGAAGCAAACAAACTACCAAAAGTTTTTCTTTTTCTTGAATCCCAGCTTCCAGCTAGCTGTCAAAACATTGCCATCCCATAATGACATTTGGAGAAGATCCTGTTTTCCTGGAGCTCCCTGCACTGACATTGGTCAGATTTTCCTCTTCAGCACTCTTCAGGTACTGTGGTTTTCTTCATGGCTTCTCTCTGCTGATGGTCTCCTCACCTGGCACTTAGAACAGTAAGAAAGTTGGAACCTGGCTACATTTTATTTGTGTTCCTTGATTCACAGGAGATTTAGACATCTCTGCCATTACCATCATCAATGGTGACAGATCTGGCTGTTGTCTTATCTCCTTGTCTTTGTGCAGTTATTATTTTTCAGTTATGTATTTCTTGGCTCTGGTAGGCTCAGGCAAAACAATAAATCCATTGTTGAACCTGGGTAAGCTATCATTCTACTTCAAGCAGGTACTAACATTTTCTTTTCTTAAATCAGTGACTGAGTTCTCTTATTGTTTTTTGGGAAGGGCAGCACCCTTCCCATCCCATTGTCTTCTTCCAGCTATGGGGGGAGGGTGAATAAAATCACAGTACTTCACCCTTCCTGAGTTCACTGTTTACATGGACAGCGAGACAGGGTGCAGCTGCGTTGATAGTGCCAGAAGAGAGGACTGTCGTTCCAGCTGCCTGTTTATCTTCAAAATGGGTATCTAGCTTCTCTGATTTACTCAATTTCTTGCTGCTATATTTACAGAGTGAGGTTACTTAAGGTTTCATTTTCCTGAAATTCGGGGCTCAGTTACTAGTTCTAGGTAACTTAAGAGACTACCACTTAAGACCCTGCTACAGATCACCAAATTGTTTTGATATTTCCCTCAAAGTAACTTTTGCACCCATATATGATTGAGAACATTGTCTTAACATTGTCATTTGTGCATGTGCATGTGTTGGGGTAACTGGATCGGGGGGGGGCACAGTATTCTTAAAGCCCATCTTTCAGATGTCTTAAAGTAGAATATAAGATGCACATGTCTACTGTTGGCTAACCAGTTTGTATCTTTGCTGTCTACTAGGTAATCACACCTACTTGACTTTGTCACTGGTAGGCCGTATCATATTCTTTGAAATCAGGAAGTGCAATTCAGTGATGGCATTTCTCACCATTTTCCTCAGTGACTGACATAGGGCAGCATTTATAAACCTATTCAAAGTGCATGTGACTCTCTCACCTGCGTTTCTCAATATCTTAAAGAAGGACATATGTTTTGGGCCCTCCTTTGAGACATCATGGGAAGGTAGGTGTGCAAGACACACACCATATATGCACCTTGAACTTCCTATCTTCCTAAACATTATTATTACTTCTATATTTTGCAAGGGCAGTTGGAATCTAATGCTCATTGAACACAGTCCATCACTGAGATTTTAATGAAACAAAACAATTGTCACCACCACCAGCAGCAGCAGCAGCAACAACAAAAACCTCCACTAAGTATTGGAGTCAGCTGTCAGAGCTTATATGTTAAATTCAAAATTTCTGACAAGTGCATCATATTGATAATTTTTACCTGTTCCAATGTTGAATTTCAACCCATTTATCTAACATTGTTAGAATTAATGTTTCTCAGAAATTTGTTGATATAAATTAGAAAAATCTTACAACTCATTGTGTTTATACTTTCCCTTGGGGAGTACTTGGAGTTGACTCTGGAATATTGGAAGGTAAGTGGTGAGAATAAGATTTCCTTTGCAAAGTGACTGCCTTCCTGAGGTTATTTCAGAGTTTGCTTGCTTGCTTGGGTGTCTTCGCAGAGGAGAAATCACTGCTTCTGTTGGCAAAGCTTGTTCAAGCAAATTTCACAGATTTTGAGACTGTCAGAGGACTCCCAGATATGCTTAAATCATGTTTTAGGGTCCATTCACTTCCTAATTCTAATTGTTGCACAAAAGACTTGGCAAGTTGTGTTTTAACACTGTTAAATACCCAATTAATTATTAAATCTAAGTTCCCACTGTTTCTGCTCTAGAGCCGGTCAAGTTATCATTCAAGCCACATTTCTAGGCAAAGGCAGTGAAAATTTACTACTCAAGGACTCTTCCTGAAGGAACTACGTAATAAAATATTTATTTTTCTAAGAGGAAATTTGAACTAAGTAAAAAAGAATGGAATGCAAGGAGCAATGTTTGGCGAAGAAATTGGTAAGGACTTATGCAATTCAGAGTAAATACTGAATGTTAAAAAGAAACTAATTTGGGGGACATTTCAAATAAAAGAACTAAAATACTGGATGTGATAGATTGAATTATTGTTCAACAAATATTCATTCACTCCCTACCCTCCAGATCCATGGGGGAACATACTTCATCATCTCATTGATGTTGAACTTGCAACTGGATTTGGTCAGTGGGATCTTGACAGATGTACTGAGAGACAAGGTTTGAAAGGTGCATTCCCATTGCATAATCTCTTGTTCTCCTGCGTTTTTTGCAATGGCAAGAGTATGCTTCAGGTAGCTGCTGGCAAGGACAAGGAGAGACATCAAGAGCCAATCTGGAACCAAGGCAGAGTTTAGACCCAATGTTTGGTCCTGCCACATCTAGCCTAGCCCAGGAACATCCAGTTGAGAAATTATTGTTGACTGTTGAGTGCTCCTGGATAGTTTTGGTTGTCAGTTAAGTATCAAACTCTGATATATTAAATGCCAATAAAGAAGCAAGGAAATTTAGATTTAAAACATTCTAAATTCCTTGAGTTATTTTGAAGAGTAATTATTGAGTAACCTTTAAAAATTATT